>JASDQU010373484.1:102030-116223 GCA_032191745.1 Picea mariana
TCATATGATCATTAAATTCTTCACACCACAATATGTAAGAAAAAGTATCAAAGTCTTAAACCTTGAGATACAATCTTCAATGCAATCAAAGTTAGTATGATCCAAACCAACTAGTTGATTATGAAGTTGATGAGCTCATATTTCATTTTGTTTACCAAAAAATTACTTGAGTTTGGTCCAAGCTTCATCTAGTTTGTCAATCCCTTGAAAGTGAAACTTCATATTTTTAGAGATAGACAATCCAATGGCCCTATGGAATTCATTGTATTTGTTTTCCCACTTAATTTTTTTTAAGACATCTAAAAGTGCAACTTGTGTTCTTAATGTAATCCTTCACAGTGTCCTACTTCTCAACAAATCTTTCACATGTGATGTTCATAAAAAATAATAAGTACTAATTAAGTGAATTTCATTAGAACTAGCCATATTGAAAAATAAAATAAAATCATTATAATTATAGAAATTGATTACACCAAAAAAAAATGATACTCAAAAGAATACTTAGATGACCAAAATGTGTGCCTCATAAAATCAAAAAATGAAAATTATAAGATTTTTTTTTTTTTTGAAAAATTAGACACAAATACTTGATAGTGAAATTTTCATAAACTATGAATGCAAATGTGTATAGCATGACAAAATTACATTGAATAAACCCATAATGAGAAAGTTTTGTTTCTTTGAAAATTAAATTTTTAAAAAATTACACTTAAAATAGACCATAATGAGAAAATTTTATCCGTTTGAAACTAGCTTTGAAATTCGAATCACAACAAAGAGAGGTTTCCTTGAGTGTTGATGCAGAATATGATGTGGTGAATTGTTGACAAGGCCACTAATGTGGAGTTGATGATTGTGAAGATTGATGACATGGTAGGTATTGACATAGTAAAATATGATACGACATTGTGATAGGTTCCACGTGGAAGGATGACATCGCAATCTACATGGCAAGGTTAAGGGCGATATGTCTATGATCAAAGGTTCTCAATTTGTGTGGCACTGCATGTTAGTTTGTGGTTGGTGGTGTGTGTCAAAGGTCCCATGTGTGGCATAGTCTCCAAAGTGAGTGACTTACGTTGCTTAGACAACCAACATAAAGCATGAGGGTGACGTGACTTACGTTGCTTAGACAACCAACATAAAGCATGAGGGTGACGCTCCAAGAGAAAAAAAAACCATGGGAGTGACCCATGAAAAGGATGCCACAAATACAAGAGGGTGACAAAGTGCCCAAGGAAAGCACATTGACCCTCTAGAGGGAGCTCGTTGGCCTTAAAGAAAGTATTGATTCCAAGGAGAGTCATTGAATGACAATAATGAGAACCAAGGTACAGTGGCTCAAGCATAAAATTGAAAGATTAAAAAATTGAAGAGTATCATTGAAAAACAATGACAATAATGAGAACCAAGGGATAGTGGCTCAAGCATAAAAATGAAATATATTGAAATTGAAGAGTATCATTGAAAAAACAAGGGGAAACCACCCAAAAAGAGGTAGAAGGGCAAGTCTAAGGCAAGAAACCCCAAGGTTGGGGAAATGAACTAAAGGAGTTTTATCCCTTTCAAATGGATGGTCTTGAACTAGTGAATAAAAATTTCGATTTGAGGCAAACAAAGGTCTTTTTTTTTATGAAACGAATGGTTGATTTGACTGTGAATGTCCATAACATGATGGAATGCTCATTTTCCTTCTAGGGTGCACCATCTTGCAAAAAAGAATAGTAAGTTTGGATGTCCAAGAGATGATAAAATGAGCTCCATCTTGTTCTCATTTCAAATTCAAAAGAGGGAATTATTTCAATCTCTTCAAATGTTCAATACAACTGCCAATTCAACTCTTCAAAATAATGAACATACTTCTTAACAAGAACGAAACACTTTGTACTTGTTGCAAGCTGTTTCAATATTAAAACAAAAAACGAGTTAAATTTAAGAGTGTTGTGATACCATGAAGAGATCATGGGTAGATAACTCATAGGGATGAAAACCAAAGATAAATAATTCACARAGATCAAAGATCAAGACACTAAAATTTTCATGGTAAAACCCTTAAAAYAGAGAAACAACCTTGGAATAACTTATTAAAATTATATTAGTACTCAAAAGGGGCTTACATCTAGTACATCCTCACAATATTGTCTAATGACCATCACTCAACWAATCATTTTCATCTCTTTAAATATGGAAAATAGACCAATAAAATATAGATAAGATCATAAATCTCATGGATAGAATGACTCGTGCAATCATGATCACTAAGAGAATCACCAATCTAAACTAAATTAAGAACTTAGGATCATGATGAGTCAAGATAAGACAATAAAAGAACTAATCTTATCTTAACAACCAAAGTGCATATGTCATCCAAATAATAATGACCTATACCAGCAAGCAAACATACAACACACATAACTATATCACATTAGACGAAGTTGATCTTATAATAATCTCCTAATTTATAATATCTTAACAATAGATATAGGCAGATTGTAAATAGTGCATTATATTTGGCATTAGGTACATTGTCGAATGTCAAGCATTGTTTAGGTTGAAAAATCTCATATGTGATGATTTATTCAACTTTGTGCACACTATGTATCGGTGCATCTATATACATATATATAGCATTAGCATTAGGGTTTTAATAATAATAATAATCTAATTTTAAGGTCATGGCCTAACTATACAGTAAATTGATGTATGAAACCCTGTGTTTCTTGGACAAGGGAATCCTTTCGTGCAATAATTTCATTGCTTAATCTATGGAGGTGTACATACTCTACCCCTTATAATTTGAACGTATGATCTCCAAGGAGGAAACACATGTTCTTAATCATTAAACCCAATCAAATCGTACATGATATACATAACACATCTTAAATGATATACACAATATATACTTACACACCACAAACAATGTGTTCTATGAGATATTATGTGCAGTGTTATATGAAAAATGAATGTTTTGGTGGGAAATTATTGTTTGTAGTTCTTTATTAAACTTTATATACACCATCTACTAGTGTGCCAATAACTTTTGGCATGCCAATATTAAAGATATTTTCTTTTTTTTTTTTCATTCAAAAAAGTGTGCAAGCTCTATATACAAGCTCAACGTGGATGATGTGCTTGACATATACTTGCACATAACAAACTACGCATTTTAGGTGGCAATAGGTGCAATGTTAAATGGAAAAGTACTTTTGTAGTGAGAAAATATCATGTTTAGTAATTATTAAACATAATGTACAATGCATATTGGTCCATCAACTAATGAATCATTACTAGCAATATACATTTTGTAATGTTAATGATATCAGTTTGGTGCAATACATTAGTTGATACAAACCTCATATTGGAGGTGTTCTAATAACCTTTCAATATACCATTAGTCAATGCTTAATGGTTATGCCACATTGATGTTTTATTATAGTAAGCATATTTATGTATATAGTTATTCATTTTCTACAAAAAAAAAATTTTTGCCATCTTCATTAAAAATCTTTATAAAGCAAGATATTTGAAAATTATCTTTAAAAAAATGTTAAAAAACTTTTATAAATAACCTATTTCCTAATAATAAATAAAAAGTGAAAGACATTTTTGCAAACCTAGTTAAGAAAAATAATGAAAACATGGAGAAAACACTAACACAAGATCAAGGTATCGCCTCGACTTCAATAGATAGTGGGATGGTTTGATGGTGTTGTCGTTGCAGATGGTCTTAACAACGGCGTTGGTGGAGTCATAAGCGTAAATAAAAACTATCATATTAAATGGACTTTCAATACTGGAACATGTACCAACAACAGGGCGGAGCTGATGGGAATTTGGACCACTCTCTTTTTATCAAAAAATTTCAATCTTCAGAATATTCAAATCATTGGGGACTCGATGCTTGTTATTGATTGGTGCAAAGGGAGTGGGGGTCTACAAAGCTTGGCGCTGGAAGGGTGGAAGGATCAAATCAAGAGGCTCAGTTTCCAGTTCATAAAGTTAACTTTTCTTCACACCTACCGTGATTTTAACAAGGAAGCAGATGCTCTTTCTAAAAGAGTGCTCAAGGACCTAGACCATTGTGGGAAGATTGTCTACACCCCGTGGGTAGACAATGAGCCAAGCCTCACCAAATACATTAAAGTTTTTTTATTTCCTTATCGATGCTATTGGATCATATATATATATATATATATGTTTTTTGTGTTTTGTTGGATTAGTTTTTAAGCATCAGGGTAACCTATCTTATATGGAAAGGTATTACACTTTGGACAAATATTTCCTCGACATAAAATACTGTTTGATAATCTAAAAGAAAATTTATCCTTTAATAATTATCTCAATTTATACATTATGAATAACCTTTTTTTAAGAGAAGTTAATCAATAATATAACATTTTATATTAACTAATATAAAGAGAAATTTTATTGTCTGGAAAAAAAATACCAATACCCTAAAGAAAGGAACCTTCTTAAAAAAAACTTAAAAAGAGTGTCAAGACACACCCAAATATGTTTAGCTCCTCATTGAGAATACCAAATAATAATTGAATATATCCTCACCAAAATTGGTGTTAATTTTGTAAGGTAGGGATTATTGGTTGTGGAACCTATTGAAATGGCCAATGAAAAATAATTATGAATTTTGTCTTAGTAACGCTTTCCCATATCTATGAACTTTGTTTTTTATGCTACACTTGGAATCTTAGCTCAATGTATATTAGTTATGGTTTTAATAAGTTAATTACACTTCGAATCTTAGCTCAATGTATATTAGTTATGGTCTTAATAAGTTTTAAGAGATTTAATTACTTAATATTATAAGTATTATATATTTGCTTGTTTGAAAACTTGTTAACTATATTTTTTTAACATATTAAAGATTTGCATTGATTTCATTTGTTTTTTGGTAGAGAGGCATTTGAATCTAAAACCAAATTTGAAATCCCATTGGCTTGTCATTGTAAGTTATTGTGATGTACTTTCAATTGTATACCAAGACAATTGCAATTTTACTCAATATATATTTAAAATATTATATATAAAACTTTTAAAATTAAAAAGAAAATATTTTTTTAAATGTAGTGAAATTTATTATAATTTAATAATTAATTGATAATGAAAACAATCATTATTAATTATTATTTGTGAATTTGAATTAACTTATCATTTTATTTAAAAAAATATATTATTTAAAATTATCTAAAAGATAATACTTATTTTTATCATTAAAATTATCTTCAATAAAATAATATATTTTTCAATAACAAATAACCTTAATCCCATAAAAAAAACACATACTATTTCCAATTACAATTTAACTTCCTATCACATTAACTTAAATTATATATATATATATATATATATATATAATTTTCCTTTTTGGGGGTGTACAATCAGTACACACGTGCTTCTCCTCTCTTTGGTACCACTTGAATATACAAATGGCTTAGTACCTAGTAAGGTTAGGTGCATCACATGTGATTGAAATTCAATGATCAAATATAATTGGAGTATATATACTAGAGATTTTCCTTTTTGGGGGTGTACAATCAGTACACACGTGCTTCTCCTCTCTTTGGTACCACTTGAATATACAAATGACTTAGTACCTAGTAAGGTTAGGTGCATGACATGTGATTGAAATTCAATGATCAATATATAATTGGAAATTATTTATTTTAAATTTTTATTTATAAAATATCTTTTAATAATATAAGAGAAAAAGAATGATTATCCATAGTAATTTGATTAAAGAGAAGCGCTCCATGGAGAAGATTAGATTATATATCTGGGAAATAATAGTTAGGTTATGGTTAATTTTAGTTTAATTATTTTTTATTATATTTTTTAAGTGTTTGTTTATTTTTATTTTTATGTTATTATGATTGGTTTAATGATAATTTGGTGTTAGAAAATTATAGAAAGGTATGGTTTTGAGTGTAATTTTTTTTTTCAATAGAAAATTAGCTCAAAATTATATTAAGATATACTTTTTTTTACATAATATCATTCATGGCCAAGTTTAGTCTTAACATGACTGATAATAAGTTTAGGTAAAAAGGAAAGTATTGTATTTGATTTCATAGAGTCACTCAAGGAGGCATAATACTCAAAAAATAATAACCATCAAAGGTGCACATACTCGAGATGGTTATGTTCATAACCCAACTAGAAAATAGAACAAAAATTGTCTTGAAAAACTGGAAAATGTATATCAGAACATAGCTAGATAATTCATGGGTCCTGGTCCTCCAGGTTCCCATTGATAATAAAAAAATTTACCTTCAGGCTCAAGAAGAGCTCGTTTTGAAAGTTGGTCTGCCTCTTTGTTGAATTATTTGTAGATGTGGTGGAAGCTAATAGCCTGAATTTGTTTTATAAGATCTTTAGTTCTAATCTTCCATCCTTCAATAGCACATGCCTGGAGTTGTCCTCTATCATTGAGCCAGTCTATAATCACCCTGGAATCACCCATAGCTTAGAGTTCTGGGAGGGAAAGATGACTAGCTAAATTAAGAGTGGCCCTAATACCCAAGAGCTCAGTGTTTGTATTTGTGCCTTCACCACTATTTAGATGCCATCTATAAACTAAGGAGTCAGAATTTTTAATAACCCCCCTGCTCCACAGACTTTTTTATCACTCTAAGTTGCCCCATCAAAAAAAGTGATAGAAAATCCATCTGATTGAGTGGCCAGGCATTCTCTTATAGGGACGAAACTTTCTGTCGATGGTTGATGCTTGTAGAGTCCGAAGATCTTAATAATCACAAAATGAAAGGAAGGGACAACATTTTCGAAAATAGCTTTGTTCCTTTCGTTCCAAATAAACCAACAGATAGTAGCTGCAAGAGTTGGAGAGACAGTTTTCTCTTTAATCCAAATATTAAAACACTAAGAAAGAGACTTACCTTCCCAATTCCTTTTTATTTTTTGTGTAGATTTGATTCTATCCCAAACCTTCTTTGTAAACATACAATCAATAAAAAGATGATTGATATCCTTTAAGTTGCTTTTACACAAGATCCAGAGGCTTGGGCCTTCCCAACCTTTTTTCTGTAATATGTCCCAAGTTAAAAAAATTTGTTTTGTTGCCAACCAGATGAAAAGTTTGATCTTAAGTTGAAGATCCCACTTCCAAATTTTATGTCTCCAACTATCCAGAAATGAAAGATTAAAAGTAGAAAAAAAAGCCAAATAAGCATTTTTAACAGATAGAATGTCGGATGAGTTACCTCATGTCCACAATAGTTAATCTAGAGTCTCCCTGATAGTTTCTCCAGCTCCTATAAGTGATTTATCATATAGGTCCCCTTCTTCTACTAGGATACCATTCAATTCTAGGTCTGTGTTCCTGATCCAGTTCCCAATAAAATTGAGAGAAGCGTGATGATCCTTTGCTTGAGCTAGTATTGTAATCTTTTTCTTATGTAGATGTTCAATAATATCCAGGGATAGTAGGGATCCAACTCCCAATCCCAAAATATGATCTTTACCTAAAGAGATAAGGTGGCCAGAACCCAACAACCAACTAAGCCAGTGAGTAATTAGATGGACAAACTTTAAGAGGTTATTCCAAATCCTAGAGATAGAGTTCTGCTCGAAGAAGGCAGATCTGAACCAATTGATAATGGTTGAATTTTGAAGATATTTATCCTTAATAATATTATGCCAAATGCCATCTCGATTAAGAACACGCTAGAGAGTGTTGGCATTCAATGTTGTATTGAAATGAATTAAGTTACGAAATCCCCAGCTGCCATAGGATTTAGGACAAGATAAAACATCCCATCTGCAAAGGTGGTAGTGATTGGTTTCATTGTTTCCCTTCCACAAGAAATTGAACATTCTGTTTAAGAACTGTGCGCGAAATAAGCTCCAAAGACATCCAATATATAGGTTGACTCTCTAGGACTGATTTGAGTAGAATATAGCTGTCGCCCAATGATAACCACTTATTTCACCAGAGGACAATATCTTTTTCCATTTTTATTAGTAACCAATTCCAATCCGACGCCCACTACGCACCAATCTTTAAATGATATCCCAAGTATTTGAAACMTGTGTCCATTTCCAAAAAGGTGTAAGGTAGGAAGGATCTGTAAGGAGTAAGATCTGAATCTGATAAACCTTCAAAACGCATTGTTGTTTTAGAAACATTAACTTGAAGTCTTGTGGCTTTACAGAATAAAACTATAAGTTTATCAATTTCCAGCCAATCTTGTAAATCAKCCTTAGTCAAGATTAAAACATCGTCCACGAAGAATAAATGGAGCATGTTAATCAATCTAGAAACTTTAATACCAAAGATATTATTCTCCTCTTTGCTCTTTTTTAATAAGAGACTGAGTCCTTCCATTACCATGATTAATAATAACAAAGAGAGTGGACAACCCTGGCGCAAACCACGTCCACTCCGGAAGAATTCTGTAGTCTCACCATTGATTAAAACAACATAAGTAGGAGAATTAACACAACTCATAATCCACTTTTTCATTTGAATGCCAAAACCCACTTGAATTAAAATCATCCTGAGAAGATCCCAATCTATACAGTCATAAGCTTTGCACAAATCCAGCTTGAGTACTAGAGATTTTGTTTTCTTTTTTGTTATACTATGGAGGAATTTGTGAGTTGTACCAATAGCATCATGTATCCTCCTTCCTTTAAAGAATCCTAATTGTTCCTCTGAGAGAGTGCTAGACAGAATAGGCTTGATCTGATTGGCGATGATTTTGGAAATCATTTTGTAGCATAGATTGCATAAAGAAATTGGCCTAAAATCCTCGAAAGCTGTAGGTTTGTTTTATTTTGGAATTAGGGCGAGGAAGGTAGAGTTTAAGATTCATGTTATAGACCCATTTTTCCTAGATTCCTCAATCATCTGAACCAGGTCTTCGCCAACCAAATCAAAAAAAGTTGTAAAGAATTCCACATGCACGTTCCATCCATCAGGGCCTGGACTCTTGTCTCTTTTGAATAGGGTTAAGACATATTTTAATTCTTCTAAAGTAATTGGTTCATATAGAGTACTTGCCTCTTCATCAAATACCATCCTGGAGAAAAGATTAGTTACTTGTACCTGTTCATTAGTGAAGGAAGTAGACCAGGATTTTAATTTTTTTTTGAAGTAATGAACAGCTGCATCCTTAATTGTTGTCTATCCTGAGTGCCCTTGTCCATTTTCATCAATAATCTCCCAGATATGCTTGTGAATGTGTCTATGGTTTTCAAAGTGGTGAAAAAAAATTGTGTTTCGATCACCACTTTTAACCCAGATCGCCATGCTTCATTGGCATCATTTTTCTTTGTTATATCGAAGTAGCTTGTTCCTTTCCATCTATAAATTGTCAAGAAGAATTCTTTATCTGATTGAGAGTAATCGCCCACAAAAATTAGAAAAGTTTATCTTATCTGTGACTGTAAAAATTCCATGTGTTGTTGTAATATTTCGTCTCTCTGTTTTTCCCACTCTTTAGTCTTCCTTTTTAGTTCCTTTAGCTTCCAAACCAGTCTACATTGGATGCCCAATTCTGTATTGAATTTAGGGTCCTTCTAGACCTAAAAAACTAGCTCTTTATAATCCTCTTCGAGCAACCAAAGAGGATTGAGTTTAAAAGGATACGCTATATACTTCAGAGAAATTTCCAGCTGTAAAATTATATGGGCATGATCAGAAATGAATGGATACTCCACCCAAGAGAGATAAAGGCCATTCAAAGATAATAAACCTTCAAAGATTATGCATCTGTCCAATCTCTTAGCAATAGCATGTGCCCTGAGACGTATATTTTTTTAGGTAGGAACCACCTTGTCTGGTCGTAAATCCACTAAATATTTTGATTGCAACAATAACTTGTAATAATCTGCCAATGAACCAAAAGAATTAGATCCTCCCCAAACGTCATTTGACTATAGAGTAATATCAAAATATCATGCTAGGATCAAATTATCAAGAGATAATAGACCACTATCAGCCACTAGGTCCCAAAAGGCTTGCCTATCCAAGCACGGACCATAAACATTAAGAAGTGAAAGCTACTTCTGGCTAGCAATGACTTTGCCTGTCATCAGAATACCACTGCAGGTGAGATCTGGTTTTAAATAAAAAATATTAGCATCCCAAATGACTAATAAAACACCAGAGGTACCAAGAGAATTAACAGCACAAGATACCCAAGAAGGACAGAATGTATTCATAAAATCCATAGCTTTTTGTTCATGAACTAAAGTCTCTTGTAAAAAAATAATCTCCGGATGGACTCGATCCAAAAGACGATGAAATGAGGAGGATTTAAGGGTGCCCCCTACCCCTCTGATATTCAAATAAAGAAGGATAATTATTTATCCCTTGTTAGGGCCTTCATTGCTCTAAGTTCCCCACAATCCATGGCAGAGGAATCAATATTGCAGGTATGATTCGTCACCCTGCCAGTTTTTTCCGAGAGATACGAGTCTTGATAGGAGAGTGTTCGATTCCTAAATCTCTTGACCAAACAAACTCCTTCCCTGTCCCTTCCACTCGAGAAAAATTTGTACTGGGCTCCCCCCCACCAATGGAATCATCAAAGACAAAATTACCCAAGTAGACTAGTAAAGGAACAATTGAATTTTGATCACGAATGAAAGGAAGAAGAGAATCAAGTACAACAAACAAAGAGGAATCATTTTCCTCTGATTCCCTACAACCAAGAATCACAACATTTGATTCCGACAAGGAAAAAGGCTGGGAGGAGGCGGCGTTCACCTGACTCTGTTCTAAAACATTTGGAGAAGAAACTTGACGAGGAATCGAAACAAGGAAGTGGGTAAAAGGAAAATCTACAGAGGAGGTATTAGTTAAAACAGTCTTTGACTGTGTCAAGATGCTCGGCTCATGGCTATCACACTCTTTTGACAATGAAGCCAAAAAGGACTTATCAACCACACTAGGTGAAGGTTCCCTGGTAGTCGTACGCTTAATCCAGCCCAAAGAATCCAAAGCCTCTCACTGCCAGGAAGTTAAAGAATCATAAAGAGTGGAGCAGAAGGTTTTAATCTTACCTGAAAGTGTATCCAATGGCTCAAGCTGGTTTTCCATTCCTAATGGGTAATGCAAATCACCAGAACCAAAAATATCCACAGCAGGGGAACAGTTTGGCACGTTCCAAATACTTTGAAAATCATCCATAGCCTCAGCAATCACCAGCCCCTCACAGTCCCGTCGTAGGTGTCCCATACAATGACATAGACTACAACGGAAAGGAATTCCCATATAGTCTATTTGCTGAAGTAACCTACGACCATGCCATTCAACCTCAAGAACCTCTGGTAAACCTCCATGAATGTCCATCTCCACTAGAATTTTACCAACCTTCCTTGTCTGATATCTTAGCGACTGGTGGTCGACTGTAATGTAAGTACCCAAAGAATTGTCGATGGCTTTGGGAGCTCCTTCATTCCACAGGTGAATAGGGAAATCAGGAAAGAGAACCCAGAGGTGCATCTGTGGGAAATAATCGGTAGCGGGATCAAAAACAACCCGCCACCTCTTAAGCATAATGTTACTTCCTCCAAAAACCCAGTGGGAATCCATTAAAAGGTTAGTGTCCTTGGGAGTTCGAAAAATAAACCCTAACCAATCCTTTGCAAGATACATAACCTCCAGCGAGTAACCTAAGGTAGGAGCTTAATATTTCTCCATCCAAGCCTATAGAGGTTCCTGTGCTAAGTAATGGTACGAAACTCGGCTGACTAAACTGCAAAGTGCCATTCGACAAGTTTCTCCTAACCCCATGTCTGAAACCAGTAGTAACTTCTTCGCATATTTGTTAGCCTTCCATAGTTTATGCTTAAAGCCAGAAGGGGAAGACTAAATTCATACCTTACGCTGATCTCTCAGCGGAATCTCACCACACTTTGGAGTAAATCCAGATCCAACAAAGGTGGCAGTCTCCATAGTATAGTCGGGTTCAGTATGAGTAGGATAAGGAAATCTGGGTAAAGTCCAAGAGTCACAGGTTATGCTAATAAGAGCATAAGAAGGCGAAACACCGAGAAAAGGTGGTGAAGGTGAAACATTAAACCTTCCTTTGGATAGCTCAGAGGAATTAAGACCAGCCACCTACCAACATTCCTCGTCTAAAGAGCCCATAAGTGCACTGACAAGCTATTCAAGAGGCAAAAGACGTGCCCTCATCAGAAAATAAGACACCTAGGCTCCACTAAGAAGATAGATAGTTGGACCAGTTACCAAGAATAGAAACGTGGAAGAAGTTAGGTGCAGATGCGAGCCATGGTACTAAAACATTAAACCAAAAATGTTAAGAACCAAATATCAATATAGCATAGAAAAACCTCAGAATAAGTACTCAACGCCTTGAAAAAGAGATAATTTTAGATAATAAGCGTCTTCGAGGGGGCAACCTCCTTTTACCCCACATAAATGTTCAAGTGCAAGATGATTCAAAATGAAAATGTCTCCTTGGTATATATAGGAGACTAGGAGGTATAATTACAACTAATGGAATAAAGACGACATAAAATAAATAACATTACTAATGTAATATGCCCCAGTTAAGGGGTAATGAGCCAATATTAGGGCTTAAAATGCCCCTCCCCTTGAGACAAGTGTTGTCTGCAACGCTTGAGTAACTCTATATGCTTCTGTATAAAAGACTCATCTTCCCATCTTCAGCCGGTAGTTTCCTCCATTTAATGAGATACTCTGAAATGGATCTATTCCTCAACTAGTGAATTCTTGTGTCAGTGATGGCTTCAAGATCCAATATGATTTTTCCTTCCTCATCAAGTTCTGGAAATTTAGTTTGAACTGGGATCTTGTCACCTATAACCTTCTTTAAGCATGAAACATGGAAAACTGGGCGTACTAGTGAAGATGCAGACAACTCCAATTTGTATGCCATAGTACCAATCTTTTGCAACACCTTATAAGGGCCATAGTACTTTGGTGATAATTTATTATCCTTCTTGGCTTGCTTGAGGGACATCTGTTTGTATGGTTGTAATCTTAAAAACACCCAATCCCCTACGTCAAAACTTCTTTCACTACGATGTTGATATGCTTGTTGTTTCATGCAATTTTGTGCCATGGTCAGGTTGTCCTTTAATATTTGGAGAACTTGTTGTTGATGCTCGATGTGATCTTCCACTGCTTGAACCTTATATTTTTCTTTTAGAGAAGAAGTGATGGAAGGAGGGTGGTATCCATATAGTGCCATAAATGGTGTCATTTTTGTTGCAGTATGAAAGGAAGTCTTATACCACCATTTTGCAAAGGGTAACCATTTGAACCATTATGTTTGTTTATCAGAGACAAAGCAACGAAGGTATCCTTCCAGACATTTGTTCACTATCTCAGTTTGTCCATCAGATTGAGGATGATAGGATGAGCTATGAGCCAATTGAGTACCCAACCAAGAAAATAATTATGTCCAAAAATGTCCAGTGAAGATGGGATCTCTGTCACTTACAATAATCTTTGGGCTGCCATGTAGCTTTTGAACTGTCTCCATGAATGCAGTGGCAATTGTACTAGCTTTGAAGGGATGAGAGAGTGCACAAAAGTGTGTGTACTTGGTCAGTCTATCAAAAATCACCATGATGACACTCTTTCCTTCAGACTTCGGTAACCCTGTGATGAAATTCATAGAAACCTCCTCCCAACGCTAACTTGGGATGGCTAATGGTTGTAAAAGACCTGGGGTCTTAATTGTTTCCACCTTATTTTGTTGGCAAACTAAACACTCTGCCACAAACCTTTGAACATCAATTTTAAGGCCATCCCAAAAAAAATCCTTCTTGACCCTATGGTAGGTTTTCAAAAATCCTAAGTGCCCTCCTACCGGAGAGGTGTGCAATTCCAATAGTACATTTTGTTTGAGTTGGGAGTTCTTACATAAATATAAGCAATCTTTGTACCATAGTGAATCCTTTTTCTATGTAAATGTATCTGATGCACTAGAATCCTGCTGCAACCTTTGAATGAGAGTCCACACTTTTTTGTCATTCTTTCATTCATCCCTTGCTTCTATTATCCAATCGGGTTGGATGATCGAGATAGCACAAAGAAAGGCCTCAACATATTCATCCTTTCTTGAGAGTGCATCCGCCACAACATTTTGCTTCCCCTTTTTATAGACGACTTCAAAATCATAACCCAATATCTTGGTTACCCATTTTTGTTGTTCTTTT
>JASDQU010373484.1:116880-129868 GCA_032191745.1 Picea mariana
TAATAATACTAACAGACATTGCAAATTTTGTGATAAAGATGGTCATGATGAGTCCAAATGTTTCAAGAAGATGGCAGCCTTAGAAGCAGCGATGAAGAAGCACAACATCAGTATTGATTCTTCTTCGTCTTCTTCTTCTCATGGATATGCACTTTCTACTTCTGGTTTTCCTTCAATACACCTTCTACTACTACTTCTTCTTCTGATGCGTGGCTTATTGATTTAGGATCATCTTATCATATGGCTAAGGATAAATCCATATTTTTTGTTCTAAATGAATGTAACACCAAGAAAATATTTGTTGGTGATGATAGATCTCATAGTGGTGTAGGATCTGGAACAGTTCAGGTAGAAAATGGTCATTTCAATGATGTATTATGTGTTCCAAATATTTCTTGTAACCTTCTATCATTATATCAAATCACTCATTCAGGTGAAGGTAAAACCGTCGAGTTTTCACCTCACCAAGTTGTAATCAAGGATCTAAAAGATCCTAAGCATGTTCTTGCAACTGGAATTGTTGATGATATTACCAGGTTGTACAAGTTTGACAACTTTGGGTCATCATCTTTTTCATCAGTTTTTGTTGCTCATAGCGATGACTTGAGCAAACTTTAACATGAGCAGTTTGGTCATCTAAACTATCGCTCATTGCAGCAACTATGTAATCAACAGATGGTGACTGGTCTTCCTCTTGTTTCATGCAGAGATGGTGTTTGTGTTGGTTGTGTTCTCGGCAAACATCATCGGGACAGTTTTGACAAACATGCCTCTTGGCACGCCTTGGGTCCTTTGCAGCTTGTTCACAGTGATTTGTGTGGTCCACTTTCTTCTCCTTCTTTTTATGGGTGCAAGTATTTCTTAACTTTCATTGATGACTTTTCCAGACGTACTTGGGTTTACTTCTTAAAACTCAAGAGTGAATTTTTTGACAAGTTTTTGGCCTACAAGGCCCTTGTAGAAAAACAATATGGACATCAAATTCTAAGGTTAAGAACATATAATGGAGGCAAATATGTGAACAATAATTTTACAAGCTACTGCACTACATAGGGAATCCAAATGCAACACACTATTCCATATACACCACAACAAAATGGTGTTGCTGAGAGAAAGAACCACACATTAAAAGAAATGGCTAATTGTATGATCTAATCTAAGGGATTAAGTCTAAATTATTGGGCGGAAGCCATCAACTGTGCAAATTACATAGTAAATCGCACTCCCACAAAGGCTCTTAAAAATATAACACCAGAAGAAGCTTGGACTAAAATTAAACCAGATGTAAGTCACTTTCGTGTATTTGGCAGTATAGCATGGGCTCACATTCCTGATGAGAAAAAGAAAGCATTGCAGCCTAAAAGTGAGAAGTGTATATTTTTTGGTTATTCTGAAGATGTCAAAGGTTACAGACTTCTTCAATCACATTTTAATGAAATTATTCTCAGAAGAGATGTTAAATTTGATGAAAATCTCTTGGCCTACGAGCCATCTTTGGCGATTGTGCCTTCTTTGGCCTACGATCCATATTCGACGTTTGTGCCTTCTTATGATGTGGTTTCTTCTTTAGATGATGACAGTGAGGATGAAAATCCACCTCTGCCTGCTCACCCTCCTCAAGATGAGTCCTTTGAACCTGAACCAGCACCAGCTCCACCACTTCCTAGATGGGTTCGTTCAACATGAGAAGCAGTTGGTGATCTTGTTGGTGATCCTTCAGATCAACATCAGACACGTTCACAGTTCCAGTGAGCCTCTTCTCTTTTGGCTCAAGTTTTAGAAACTCATGATCCAAAGACATTTGCAGAAGCTTCAGGTCATCCAGATTGGGATACAACAATGAATGAAGAGTATTGTTCTTTAATGGTAAACGATACTTGGGATCTTGTACCTCTTCCAAAAGGAAGAAAACTTGTTAGATGCAAATGGGTCTACATAACTAAGTATGCATCAGATGGAAGTGTTGAAAGACACAAGGCTTGGTTAGTTGCCAAAGGATTTTCCCAAGTTGAAGGAATTGACTATAATGAAACCTTTTCCCCTGTAGCAAAAATAAATTCCATCCACCTTGTTCTTTCCCTTGCTACCTCACATTAATGGGAGGTCCATCAGATGGATGTTAAATTCTCCTTCTTACATGGAGATTTGCAAGAGGAAATCTACATGGAACAACCTCCTAGCTATGTCCATAATGACTCTAGCCTTGTTTGTCACCTCAAGAAATCTCTTTATGGTCTCAAGCAAGCTCCTCGAGCTTGGTATGCCAAAATGGATAGCTTTCTTATTGCCACTAGATTCTCTAAATTCCATTATGATCCTAATGTCTATACCAAGAAAGTAGGAAGCCATCTCATAATCCTTGTCCTTTATGTTGATGACCTTATCATTACTAGTAGTGACTCAAAACTTTTAAACCATGTGAAAACCAGCCTTAAGAAGAAATTTGAAATGACAGACTTAGGTTTTTTGCACTATTTCCTTGGCCTCCAAGTTTTGCAAACCAATGAAGGAATTTTTATTTCCCAATCTAAGTATGCTTGTGACCCTCTTCGTCGCTTTCACATGGACGATTGTAAACCAACCCCTTCTCCCTTCTAGTCTAGAGTCAAGCTTTCTGCCACCTGTACTTCTCTTGAAGTTGATGCCACCTTGTACCATCAGTTAGTTGGTAGCCTCTTATACTTGACTCATACCCATCCTGATCTTTCCTTTGTTGTTGGTCTTATTGCCCGATATATGCAAACACCCCATGAAAGCCATTGGAAAGTAGCTAAAAGGATACTTCACTATGTTCATGGTACAATTCAGTTCGGGATACATTATAGTTGAGGGGGGACTCCTTTATTGGTTGGTTTCACTGATTCAGATTGGGCTGGTGACCCTAGTGATCGAAAATCTACTGCAGGTTATGTTTTCAGCCTTGGTTCAGGACATGTCACTTGGGCCTGTAAGAAACAACATGCTATTGCACTTTCATCAACAGAAGCAGAATACCGAGCAGCGGTAAATGCATGTCAGGAAGCCCTATGGATTCGACAGATCCTTTCAGAGTTTGTATTCCAGCACCAGCATCCAACCAGCCTTTGGTGTGAAAATTAGAGTGCCATCAATCTCGCCAAAGATCCAGTTCAACGTCAGCGTAGCAAACACATCGAGCTACACATGTACTTCATCAGAAAGATAATTCATGATCAAGTTATTGAAGTGCTCTTTTTCCCTACAAAAGATCAAGTTGCAAAGATTTTCACAAAGTCTCTTACAGAAGCGAAGTTTTCCAAACTTCGATCTATGTTAGGAGTTCAGGAACTTGTCATTAAGGGGGGATAGGATCTAATGCCTCCTTCCTTCTCCTATTGTGTCACTATTGTAAATCCTTCAATCNTCCTAACTACAAATGCATACTAATGCATACTAAAGAAACACACTTTTACCTAATGACATATTAGACCAAGTGTGTTTCTTTAGTATGCATTAGTATGCATTTGTAGTTAGGAAATTCGATGGTCACAATATGTTCCCGAAATAGAGTGATCTGATGGTTCATACTCTCCTCGATCTTAACAGCCATTGGTCTGTGGCTTAACACCGGATTGGTCCTTGATCTCTATTTAAAGAGCATGGAGGGTCATTTGCCGATGATCGATTGTGAGAAACTCTCTTGTAAAATCTCTCTGTAATATTTTTCTTTGAAATAATAAACTGCTCCAAGTGGCCGCATTAGCTGGGGCCGTGGATGTTTCCCTGTAGGTGTTTTACCACGTGAAAACATCGGTGTGTTGATATTTGATCTGTTTATGTGAGTGGTTACTGAAGTTGTTCGTCCTTTGTTGGAATACCTGTGTTGTCAAACAATAATAACTAAGTATAAGATCTTGAATCCTATCGGAGTAACCATTTTCCCATGTTTATAAACATTGTTTTTTGATATTATATGTTTTTGTTGATTGGAGTGTGAGAGAAAAATGTAGTCTAAGATTCTTACCTCAAACAATGAAGACCCAATACATGTTGGTTATTTATGTTTAATGTTCGATAGGGAGTATTTTTAGAAGGGTGATTCATCATCACACTAAACGGTTTTTCCAAAATTTGCACAGGCAGTTTGAATAAGTTCCATGTTTAATGGTTAGAGAGTTTCAATTATTTGATATTATAAGTATTATAGATTTGTTTGGAAATTTCCCTTTCTATGTTTCCTTTTCAATTGTTTTTCTTTTTATATATGAAAGGATTGCATGGGATTGTATTGGACATGGAAAGCTTATTTTCATGAATCAATGTTTGGAAATAAAAAATTAAAATATATGATGATGATGATGATGATTACTTAAAAAGGTAAGAGATTATCTCTTACCTTTTTATCGAACCTTAAAAAGGTAAGAGATTACTTCAATTTCTTTAAAATTGTATTTCATGATGATGATGATTATTTAAAAAGGTAAGAGATTATGTCTTACCCTTTTATCCGACCTTAAAAAGGAAATATATTATCTCTTACCTTTTTATCGGACCTTAAAAAGGTAAGAGATTACTTCAATTTCTTTAAAATTGTATTTCTATGCTCACAAAACATTCAAAGAAGCGTTCCAATATCACCATAGTTTTGATGACTTAGGAGGTTAGGAAGGTCGATAATGTGGCAAATATTTTTAAATTAGAATATAATATGGGTATAGGGAGGGCAATCCAAGAGGAAATGTTTTTCATCTTCTACCTGCTTAGTGTTACAAAAGTGACAAATTCTCTCATCCCATGGTGTTTTGGGAGTTGTCCAATGCCTAGTTTCACTATGTATCTCGTGAGAGTTTGTTCTTATTTTAGCAATGTTGATTTTATTCTTTTCACTTTTCAAAATTGAGAGGTAATTTTCATCTTCTAAATTAGGGTTGACCACCTCCTTGTAGTATCTTAATTTCCTTTTATCCACTAATTATTTATCACACCACATATTCTCCTTAAATTTAGCAGTGATAATATTTGTAATATTATCGATATTCGGCATGATGGATTCTTCTTGTATTCCCCAATGATTTAGCCAAGATTTGGAATCTTTATGCCATCCCCGCTTGATCCACTAGTGGTTTTGGCTAGAGTTTGAAGCAATTTTGGGGAGCCTCTTGTCATCCCTGTTGTTTATCTTGTTCTTGTACATTAGGTATTGTTGGTGTTTGAATCAGTTAAGATTGAAACAACAACCTCACGAGGATATAAATTCCCTTTTGTTTTTATAGAGGTGGTACTCCTCTGTATATTCTTTAAATATTTTTATTTGAATACCTTGGGACAATAATATGAAAAATAGGAGAATACAAAGTAGAAAAATCCAAATCTTTATGAATAAAATAAATAAAATAATATACATGCATCAAAGGGTTCCTGAGAAAAGGACCATGAATCTTCACTCATAAAATATTATATTTACAGAAATATTATACAAAAATAACAATTGTAGATAACATAACATAAATATGACATGCATTGTAAACTTCATAAAAATTATAAATGGCCTTTTGTTTCCATAAGGCTTGGTACCACATTGGTACTAGATCAATTTTACAGTCAACTCGTGTTCCAACACTCAATCTCTGAAATACATGACAATAAGTGATAGAAAATATCAAATAGGAAGACATATAAAATCTCTTGTTTTTCTTGAAATTTGATAATTGTGAAGAGATTTCCCTAGAAATAATTTTGGCCTAGTCGAAGATTGCTTGTTCATGAAATGTGAAATGTAGAATATAAAGAGTCAATCAAGGAATAGTTATTGTGGATTCTTGACCTGTAACTCTGGAGAAAATCCATGCTATCTCTCGATAAGTATTTTTAAGTAAACTGACCTGAATTTTTGATAAGTCCTCTGGCATTGTTGCAGGATCTTCGATATATTCCTGCAGGAGTTATATTCCATTGTCTTTCTCCTTCAATAAATTTGTGTCCTAGTCTCCCTTGAATGTGATCGTTGGCTCTGGAAGCTTTAACATTCTTTTGAAAACTGACAGTGATATAGAAACAAGAGAATCACCTTGAATTTGAATCATCCTCCGATTTTGATCAAATTTGTCAACACACCAAGAAACTATTTCTCTAGAATCAAAGACCTTGGGTACACATCCAACTAAGGCAATTCTTGATGTCCAAACCTTTTTTTTGTTTCTTTCTGGTAATGGAAATGATTAACAATACCAACTGGATCTCGACCACTGGAACCCATGGTCCTCTCGTCCAAATAAATTTAGAGTATCCCTGCAGAATTGTTCTCTTCCTCTCATAGTCATTTTTATGAAGTTGGCAGACTCTTGTACAATCACTTTAAGACGTTAACTTCAAATTAAATTATTGTTCGATAATATAAATCAAAGCTCTTTTTTCAATGGGAGGATTAATGTGAATTAAATGGAGAATTACCTCCAAAAGTCTACCATTTTTTTTGTAAATAAAAATTGTATTACCTTAAATAGTCTTCATATCAGTACACATGGCTAAAATTGCCACATTTTTGCCATACATATGGAAACCCAAACTAGTGGCTTGCGATAAAAAGCATTCAAGTTTTTGTTAACGTTTGAGAAAAACTAGAAAATAAAATTAGTCCTAAACAGAACTGTAACTATGGCCACTTTGAACATTGACACATAGCAACATAAAACAAAACTAAACAGTAGGTGAACCTGGGTGGTCATCATCACTAGGAGAGTCTGGCCATGTTGGAGAGAATTTATAAGGTTGGAAACAGGTCAGGAATCTCTTGACAAGCTTGCCTGAAAGAGAGTTGAACAGAGCATCCAGGCGACATCTGAGGATATCTTGGCGGTGAATTTAATCAGACATATCCAGTCTCATGTCGAAGATAAGTTGCAGATGTTCTTTCGCGAAACTACAAGTGTTGTGTGTCTATGGATCAGAGGATGCAACATGACGAGGCGTAGTGACAAGTTGTGTTTTCTCCATAATCGTTTCCTCATGTATAGCTGGAGGGGTCTCTTCCTCAACCGAACAACCTACCACATCTGACGCAGGGTCGACTCGTGTAGGTAGTTTTCCAAAATTGTGAGGGGGGTCCTGAAGGTTGGAGCCAGAGAACAAGAGAGAATATGGAGGTACTTGAGGAGGAGCTAGAGGAATCTCTTCCTCAACAAAATCCATGGGATTGTCCTCGTCCACCTAGTTTTGATCAGACAAGGGGGAAATCTCCAAGGAAGGACCAATAGGGATTGTGGAGGCGGTGGGAGGCAGAATTAGAGCTGAGGAGGGACTAGGTCATCGATGTTGAGCCACAAAACTATAATAGGTAGGACCACATTTTGGTTTTCCTCTTTCATGCGGGCATTGGAAAGGCAGAGATGAAAATGATAACTCGAAGGGGAGGAAGACACAAGAAGGGGAAAAAACCAGGAGGGGAGAGGAAAACAAGAAACCTAGCCAAAGAGAAATGAAAAAAGCCATGCCTTACTACCATAAAAGCAGCTAAAATGACATGAAAAATATCCATAAAGAATTAATTGACGGCCCATAGCCTCCGCGTACCTGCTATGTTAGACCTCGACATTCATTGTGAGTGATCCATTAAACATTCCACCTTATGCAGGAACATTACCATCCTTCCCAATTGAATGTTGCATGTACTGAAACAACAAGGAGGAAGGATGGCAGTATGGAGTGTTAACTACTCCCGATGCATGTGTGCCAGATGTCACCCCATCCGGGGAGGGCCATCTCTGAGTGCAATATCCCTGCATTGAAGCAACAATTGTGGTGCGGGGTGATGATGAGCCTCAATCAGGATGTCTTCTTGAGAAGAGACTTCCTCATTAGCTAGTTTATCATCTACCTTGTTTGCTTCACGTCGCACATGAGAGGGGATAAGGGTGAGGGAACAACGAAGAAGAGTGCGCAAGATGCCAAGAGGACCAAGAAGGCACCAACTCGGGGAGACTTTCTCTGGACCAGTCCCATTTATGATTTTGGTGACAAATGAGATAATCACTATGGAGTCCCCTTTAATAATTAAATGATTTAGATTTAGACTGGATGCTAATTGGATCCCTCGTATGAGACCTCATATCGTTTTTGAGTTGTTGGAGTCATGTCCCAGATGTTCTCCTAATATGTTCATGATTTGTTCTGTGCAGTCCTGAAGGACTACTCCAAATCATGCAGGGCTGAGATTTCTTTTCGAAGCACCATCAAAGTTCATTTTGAAGAAACCAAGGGGGGCAGTGCCAAGATGAGGGGCTAGGGGGAATGGATCTGGGGTGGGGGGTAGTACTGAGTGGAGTGTTATGTAATTTTAGCTTCCAGGAAGAGAGGATGATAGTTTCTCAGGGGTCACAAGAGAGGTCCTCCTGGGTCCAAAGTTGGACACAGATGGTTTCATGTATATTTTCAAAAATCTTTGACTAGATGCTAGAAGGGGTAGAAGTTTGGGAGTGGAAGATACACCTATTTCGTCCTTTCCAGATATAGCAAAAAATGAAGCCTGGTAGAAGCTGCCAAATCCTATTTAGAATGGGGTTTTTGAAAGCATTTGTTCCCCAGTTCTCGATGGTGTTAATAATGATGCCCCTTGCTCTGTTGGATTTCCTCATAATCTGAGAGGCTTTATCCCATATTTCCCCACAGCTGGATACTTGATTGAATATGTGCTCCATCGAATCTTCTTGTTGTTGATAGAGGTGACAAATTGAGGGTCCAATGAAATCGCATTTTCTGAGGTTGTCCCAGGTAAGGATTCAATTTTGTACCATGAACCATAGGAAAGTAGAGACTTTTAGCCATAATTTAGATCTCTCGATAATGTTCCAGATGTGCTCTTTTGGTTGGACGTGGAAATTATCCTGAAGGAAGTAGGCCCTTTTGAGTGTGAAAGTACATAGGGGGGAATGCCCCCAACGTAGAATATTTGGTCCATCCCTGATACAAATTTTCCCTTAGGCTGTAATTGTACGCCATGGTTGTAAGTCGCATTCTGTAGGAGTATTGAGGTCCTGAGGAAGAGTTTTCTAGCTCCTCCAAGGGGGATTATGTGTAAAATTTAACCAGAGGTCTACAACCTTGAGGGGCTTCAACTGTTCCATATGGTTTTGGATGAGATGCATGATATCCAAGGTGTGTAGGGGAGGTAATTGTTTCCATGATTCCATCCAAAATAGAGCATTCTAACCATTATGTATTTCCCAAAATGCTTGCTTTTGAATGAGAGGTCGATTTCGCCAAGCTGCATTCCAAATATTAGAGCCTTGGATTTGATCATTTAATCGAATAAGTTGTGACTGAATGGTATGTGGGGAATATTTTTTATTCTAGATCTTAGCCTATAGTTCAGTTGGATATTTGAGCCAGGGCCACCAAATATTTTCTCCCATTATGCTATTCATTCATCTAGGGTCCCTGAGGCCAAGTATTCCAATGGAATTTGGCTTCCATACTTTATCCTAGCTGACAAGATCCCATTTTTTACCTGGATCATGACCATGCTAGAGGAAGTTCCTTTACAGATTTAAAATGGTTTGAATAACAATTTGCGGGGCTGCTAAAGCTGAGAAGAGGTAGGCAGGGATAGCTTGTAGGACTGATTTGATGAGAACTAGTTTGGTAGCAAGATTGAGGGATATGAAAGTCCAGGTGTTCAAGTGATTGGAGAGGGATAGGAGAAGGGCATACTAAGAGATGTTCCATGCAGTCAAGTCATATAAGGGAATGCCCAGGTAGTTGGATGGAAGGGAGCTCCTAGGTATGCCCAGTTAGTTGGATAGAAGGGAGCTCCTAGGTATGCCCAAAAGATAGGAGATGTCATGTTGGACTACCAGGGGAGTGTTGAAAAAGAAAAGGTGGGATTTTTCGAAGTTAAAATTATGCCAAAGGCTTCATTGAAGTCCAAGAGGATAGAATTGAGTTTGGTGGCTTCCTGTGTTGTAGGGGTTTTCATCAACATGGTATCATCCACAAATTGGTTATGGGAAGCCGCAAGTTGCAGGCCATGTAAAGAGATACCTTGAAAGGAACCTTCCACTATAGAAGTTGTGATATAGCATCCTAATCCTTCTGCCATGATGAAAAAAAGAAAGGAGGAAAGAGGGTCCCCTTGATGAATTCCTCAAGAGGGAGGAAAAGGTTGAGAGGGAAATCCATTAACCAAGATGGAGAAGAAAGTAGAGCAAGTGAGTTTCATTATCCAAAGGATCCAATCCCTGCTAAAACCAAAAGTTGAAAGAAGAGAGTCCATGTAATTCCAACTAAGGTGATCAAAATCCTTGGAAAGATTGAGTTTGATAAGCATAACTAGCGTATGAGTATACTTGAGTGAGTGTATCACTTCGTGGATGTCACATGCCCCCATGCGGCGTAGTAGATTTTTTTCCTTTTCTCGAGGCATAGAATCCTTAAAACCCTACGGGGCTTAGCACAGGCTGCAGATGCCACCTCTGCCTCGACAGAGTCTCTGCGCAACCTCCTGATCTTAAGGATCGATCAATTTATTTTATGAGCTGAAACGACTTCTTTTGATTCCCAACTGGAATCTCCTTCTAATCGATCCACATGTCCTTTCAGAAGTTCCCCTGTGTGAACAGCACTAGGCGCGAGCTCCACGACTCCCAAGCGACCATAGCGCTATGACCAAGGCTTAACACCAAAAGGTACTTGTCGCAACTCGCAACTCGCGAGTTCGTGAGTTGAGGCTCCCGACTCTTCTTTTCCAATCTCGTGATACCCGAGATCATGAAATGGGTATAGCTCTCCTCTGTCAGCGCCCTCCACGCGTGACCACCGGCTAGGCTAAACACTAGCTCCCGTCGCAACTCATGAATTTGTAAGTCGAAGGGATGAATCTACATGCTCTTCCCGTGTGAACCTCCGAAACTTGGAAGTTAGTGAGGGTTGGCCTCCCTTTCACACTTCTCGCAACTCGCCACTTCACGAGTTGTAGTGTCGAGCTCCCTCGATTTTTTCCACCTGTCCTCCTCAAATGGACGGTCCTGATCTTCTCGCGACTTCTCCACTAGCAAAGTCTAGGACCCCAACCTTGGCACCTTCCCTTCACGAAACCTCAAGAAGCGATGTTACCTTTCTCTCTCACGTTCTCACTATTTGTGACTTTGCAAGTTGAAGGGTTGAACTCTTGTTCCCTTATCTCACGAATCCTCGAGACGCGAGAGGTCAATGGGTGTTGACTCCTTTCACTAGGTGACAAATGTCCGCTTATCTATCGCACGGGCCCACCTTGTGGTTCTACCATGTGTCCCTCATCCCCAGCTTCGACACTTTGCGACTTCACTTCCCGAAGCGCTACCTTCTTTGTATCTCGACACCCAAACTGCCGAGATCCTGAACTCCTTGCTACTCCTTATCGAAACTCGCGAATTCTGGACTTTCGGGACAAAAGTCTCGACCTCCTATCCGTAGATACGCTGAAATGTCGAAATTCTGACACATCGTCAATGTGGGTCCCACAACGGAACTTCTGGCCTTTTTGGAGTTTCGGACTTCGTGACTTTGCGAATCCTGATGCTAAGCTTTCGGTTCTTCAACCCACAAAACCCTGAAATACTGAGTTCCAATGCACTTCACCAATAACTGGCTCACACAAATCCTTTTACCCCTTTGAGACTTTTCCTTTCGCGCCTCGCGAATCTTGAGGCAAGGGTTTTAACGCTTCAACTCGCGAATCCATGAAATGAGATTTACGCGAGTGATCCAACGGTTCTTGTCGATTCAGATCCTACAGTCTGATTTCTCCCAAACTTAAAACTTGAAAATAGGCTTACCGTAACTCCCTTGCTCCTCTGCAAGATCTGACGACTCTCAGGACTTCGTGAATTCTCCACGAAGAATTCCGACCGTCCAATGCCTCCTTGACAACTCTTGAGAAGCGAACACGGTAATTCCTTCGCTACTATTTTGAGATTTCAAGAGGATCGTTCTTCCTCGTACAAGGTTACTAAGACTTGTGCCTTCAAATCCTTTTCTAGGTTCTTGGTGAGCTTTCTAAGAAGGGTGTCTCTATCGGGAGATCTATCCAGGGTATTACCCGGGACGGATAAGGGTCTAGATTTCCCGAGAACAGACTTGAAGTCTGAATTAATTCAATATCTGTATAAATGGCAATTTATAAAACATAAGCCATACATAGTCTTTCCATTATAAGCGTGCAACCACCATTTCTAAATCAAAACACTACACAGGCAGTCTTATACTCAAACCATTCATAAAACTACATAGACTGTGAGCATACATTTCAACATATAAATTTCAAGATGCAAGATGTAAAACACTTATCAGAAATAACATCAGATGTGATTGCAACTGCTGAGAGGGGTGCTCATTTCCACCCAACTGTAGGCTCAATGACTCCCAATGGATTTACCACTAGCAACCCCTGAGCTAAGATTACGATGTTGTGAGACTGTGTCTCTATTTTCCAGTGACCGAGAACGAAGGTTACTCTCCTCCTTCTTTGCTATCACTCACTCTGTGTTTTTCCAGAGTTCCTCTTCCTCTTTCCCTCATGTATGCCCTGATCTCCCACACGTCCTGCCTTTTCTATGTTCGGCGAGGTTGCGTGTGGCACGATTTTCCTCGAAGTGGTCAGGCCTGAGGACTCTACGGATGGGCGGTTCACGCCCATCCCTCATTACTCATGAGGATCCCTTTACCTACCAATCCTGATGAGTCATTTAATTTGGGGCCAGTGAGCCACTCTTGGTTCTCCAGGCCAGTGAAGTCCAAATATGGTATTGGTTTCGGTGGAAGTTAACGCCACCATTCCAGGTGCCTTCCACCACCTTTCTCCAGCCATAGTGGTCTCTTTTTCAGCATATCCCCTCCCAGCAGTCCTGCAATATATATTCATAATATTATTCACATTCATCGACCTTTTTCACAAGGTCCATTCACGTCACACATTCACATTTTTGGGTTTGCCACAGTTCTTGGCCAGTATAGTTATTTTTCAAACCGGGGGAAACAGGGTGTTACAATTCCCTCCCCC
>JASDQU010373485.1:64495-76761 GCA_032191745.1 Picea mariana
GAAATATTCAACACCTTAAGCTTCTCAAATAATAAGTGCCTAGGGATTGTTTCAAAGGATTTTCCAAATTTCACAAAGCAAGAGTACACCTTGTTGCCACTTGGTCCACTTGTTATTTATACAAAAAAAAATATTGAATGCCTCATTTTCAAACATATTAAAGGTCATACTATTTTACTAAGGTTAACCTACAAGAATGTTCATCATAAATTGAGTAGAAAGAATTTGTTTGATTTTGGAGGCCAAAGCTACACAAGATGAAAAAAAAAAAAAAGTTTCATGAAAACAATAAAATAAAAATTCCAATTGCTATGAGAAGGTAACCACCTGTATCACCTACATATTTTAAATCAAACTCACCTAATTCATCAATATAGCACATATGGTGTAGGGTAGATTAGGTTCCCTTGTTTGAACCCTAGATAAATGTTTATGCCTTTAGTGTTTCCCATATCAATGMAAACCGTGCCAATAATCATCTCGTAGAAATATATTGTCAATGAAATCACCAAATATAGGAGCCTCAACACCCTAATCTTGATTCCTCTAAAATATCAAGTTATTAGGCATGACTAACAATTTGGCAAGTTTGTAGGCAAAAAAAAATAGTAGTCTACCCTCACTCCCCATGGTTGATATTCAACTTTAACGATTCTATAAAATATATTGTGTGTGAAGCTTCCCCCTCCCTTACATTGTACATATATAGATAGTTTAGGGGTTTCTAAATGCAACAAGGTCGCCTCAATCTTGGATAAGCAAATAGTGGAGCTTTCCTTGGCATCATGGTTTCACATGATTCCTTCATATCCAACCGTGATGGATCACCTTCAACTCTCCAATCAAAAGTATGCAACAACTGAGCCAATGCAAACTCAATCATAAGAATAGCCATGGCATATCCTGGGAATATTCTTCTTCCTGTCTTGAATGGAAGCATTCTGAAGTCTGATTGACCTCCTGATAAATCCATACCATGTTCTTCCACTTGCAGAAATCTCTCCAGCTTGAATTCTGAAGCATCTTCCCCCCACACAATAGGATCCCTTCATATAGCCCACAAGTTTATGATTACCATTGTTTTCTTAGGTATATAGTACTCGCACACAGTGACAACCTATACAGACACATGGGGAAGTGATAGCCGCAACGATGGGTATAATTGTAGCATCTGTTTCACCACATATTGTAGGTATACCATGTTTTCCATATTCGACTCGTTTACTTTACCATGTTGGACAACTACAGATTCAATTTCCTCCCGCAATCTCTGAATTGCATGGGGATGTCTGAGTAGCTCACTCACTTCCCATTCTAGCACATTTTTTGATGTCTCCATTCTATCAGTAAACAAATCTTGCAGAAATAAAAAGACAATAAGAAGAATGTTTTAGGCTATCCACAGGGAGTAGTTCTAGAGGTCACAATTCCACAAGTCATAGTTCCAGAGGGCCTAGTTCTAAAGGGCGTAGTTCCACAAGTCATAGTTCCAGAGAGCTTAGTTCCACAGGTCACAGTTCCAAAGGGCATAGTTCCAGAGGGC
Source organism: Picea mariana (assembly GCA_032191745.1). Classification (NCBI taxonomy): domain Eukaryota; kingdom Viridiplantae; phylum Streptophyta; class Pinopsida; order Pinales; family Pinaceae; genus Picea; species Picea mariana. The sequence continues at coordinate 66,039 of JASDQU010373485.1, forward strand.
GTAGTTCTAGAGGTCACAATTCCAGAGGCGTAGTTCCAGAGGGTGTAGTTCCACAGGTCATAGTTCCAAAGGGCGTAGTTTTACAGGGCGTAGTTCCAGAGGCATAGTTCCAGAGGGCGTAGTTCCACATGTCATAGTTACAAAGGGTGTAGTTCCAGAGGGTGTAGTTCCAGAGGTCATAGTTCCAGAGGGCATAGTTCCACAATTCGTAGTTCCACAGGTCACAATTCCAGAGGTCATAGTTCTAGAGGGCATAGTTCCAGAGGTCATAGTTCCAGAGGGCGTAGTTCTAGAGGTCATTGTTCCAAAGGGAATAGTTTCAAAGGGCATATTTCCAAAGTTCGTAGTTCCAGAGGCGTAGTTCCAAAGGCCGTAGTTCCATAGGTCATAGTTCCAAAGGGCATAGTTCCAAAAGGTGTAGTTCCAAAGGTCATAGTTCTAGAGGCTGTAGTTCCACAGGTCACAATTCCACAGGTCATAGTTCTAGAGGGCGTAGTTCCACAGGTCATAGTTCCAAAGGGCATATTTTGAGAGGAAGTAGTTCCAAAGGTCATAGTTCTAGAGGGCGTAGTTCCACAGGGCGTAGTTCCACAGGTCACAATTCCAGAGGGCATAGTTCTAGAGGGCGTAGTTAAAGAGCTCATAGTTCTAGAGGTGTAGTTCCAGAGGGTGTAGTTCCACAGGTCATAGTTCCAGAGGGCGTAGTTCCAGAAGGAAAACTTCCAGAGGTCATAGTTCCAGAGGCGTAGTTCCAAAGGGAGTAGTTCCACAGGTCATAGTTCCAAAGGGCGTAGCTCCAAAGGGCGTAGTTCCAAAGGTCATAGTTCCAAAGGGCGTAGTTCCACAGGTCATACTTCTACAGGTCACAATTCCACAGGTCATAGTTATAGAGGGTGTAATTCCATAGGTCATAGTTCCAAAGGGCGTAGTTCCAGAGGGCCTAGTTCCAAAGGTCATAGTTCTAGAGGGCGTAGTTCCACTGGGCATAGTTCTAGAGGTCACAGTTCCTGAGGGCGTAGTTCCACAGGGCATAATTCCAAATGACGTAGTTCCAAAGGTCATAGTTCCAGAGGCGTAGTTCTAGAGGGTGTAGTTCCACAGGTCATAGTTCCAAAGGGCGTAGTTCCAGAGGGCGTAGTTCAAGATGGTGTAGTTCCATAGGTCATAGTTCCACAGGTCACAATTCCATGGGTCATAGTCCCAGAGGGCTTAGTTCCAAAGGTCATAGTTCCAAAGGCGTAGTTCCAAAGGGCATAGTTCCAGAGGTCATAGTTCTAAAGGGCGTAGTTCCAGAGGCCATAGTTCCAGAGGCGTAGTTCCAGAGGGCGTATTTCCACAGGTCAGAGTTCCAAAGGGCATAGTTCCAGAGATCATAGTTCCAGAGGGCGTAGTTCCACAGGTCACAGTTCCATAGGTCATAGTTCCAGAGGGCGTAGTTCCAAAGGTCATAGTTACAAAGGGCGTAGTTCTAGAGGGCATAATTCCAAAGGTCATATTTCCAAAGGATGTAGTTCCAAAGGTCGTATTTCTAGAGGGCGTAGTTCCACAAGTCATAGTTCCACAAGTCATAGTTCCAAAGGGCGTAGTTCCAGAGGTCATAGTTCTAGAGGGCGTAGTTCCACAGGTCATTGTTCCACAGGTCACAATTCCACGGGTCATAGTTCTAGAGGGCGTAGTTCCAAAGATCATAGTTTCGAAGGGCATAGTTCCAGAGGGCATAGTTCCAGAGGTCATAGTTCCAAAGGGCATAGTTCCAGAGGTCATAGTTCCAGAGGTGTAGCTCCAGAGGTCATAGTTCCAGAGGGCGTAGTTCCACAGGGCGTAGTTCCAGAGGTCACAATTCCAGAGGGTGTAGTTCCATAGGGCGTAGTTACATAGGTCATAGTTCTAGAGGCATAGTTCCACAGGGCGTAGTTCCACAGGTCATAGTTCCAGAGGGCGTAGTTCCAGGGGTCATAGTTCTAGAGGGTGTAGTTCCAGAGGTCATAGTTCTAGAGGTGTAGTTCAAAAGGGCATAGTTCCATAGGTCATAGTTCCAAAGGGCGTAGTTAAAAAGTTCATAGTTCCAAAGGGCGTAGTTCCACAGGTCATAGTTCCAAAGGGCATAGTTCCAGAGGGCGTAGTTCCAGAGGGCGTAGTTCTAGAGGGCATAGCTCAATAGGGCATAATTCCAGAGGTCACAATTCCAAAGGGTGTAGTTCCATAGAGCATAGTTCCAGACGACGTAGTTCCAGAATTCATAGTTGTAGAGGCGTAGTTCCAGAGGGCGTAGTTCCATAGTTTATAGTTCCAAAGGGCGTAGTTCTAGAGGGCGCAATTCCAGAGGTCATAGTTACACAGGTCACAATTCCACAGGTCATAGTTCCAAAGGGCATAGTTCCAAAGTTCATAGTTCCAAAGGGCGTAGTTCCAGAGGGTATAGTTCCAGAGGGCATAGTTCCATAGGTCATAGTTCCAAAGGGCGTAGTTCCAGAGGTCGTAGTTCCAGAGGTCATAGTTCCAGAGGGCGTAGTTCCAGAGGTCATAGTTCCAAAGGGTGTAGTTTGAGAGGGCGTAGTTCCAGAGATCATAGTTCCAGAGGGCATAGTTCCACAGGTCATAGTTCCAAAGGGCATAGTTCCAAAGGGCGTAGTTCCAGAGGTCATAGTTCCAAAGGGCATAGTTCTAGAGGCCATAGTTCCAGAGGTCATAGTTCTAGAGGTGTAATTCCAGAGGGCGTAGTTCCACAGGTCATAGTTCCAGAGGGCGTAGTTCCACAGGTCATAGTTCCAGGGGCGTAGTTCCAGAGGGCGTAGTTCCATAGGTCATAGTTCTAGAGGGCGTAGTTCCACAGGTCATAGTTCCAAAGGGCGTAGTTCTAGAGGGCATAGTTCCAGAGGTCATAGTTCCAGAGGGCGTAGTTCCACAAGTCATAGTTCCATAGGTCATAGTTCCAGAGGCATAGTTCCAGAGGCATAGTTCCAGAGGGCATAGTTCCAGAGGTCATAGTTCCAAAGGGTGTAGTTCCAGAGGGCATAGTTCCAAAGGTCATAGTTCTAGAGGGCATAGTTCCATAGGTCATAGTTCCAAAGGGTGTAGTTCATTTATTTTTATTATAATCTAAATGTTCATTTATTATATTTATATAAAAATTCAAATTTAAAAGTAAAATTAGATAATTATTGTTCCATAGCTCGGTAACCTTGCTCATAAGAAATTGGAAGCATTCAGAGAAGCTCGTCCAGCTCTGCAGTATGACCTTGGGAACTATGACCTCTAGAAATACACCCTATGGAACTATGACCTCTGGAACTGTGACCTCTGGAACTGTGACCCGTGGAACTGTGACTTCTAAACCTACGCCCTCTGGAACTATGACCTCTTGAACTATGACCTCTTGAACTACTTCCGCTGGAACTATGACCTCTGCAACTTTGACCTATGGAACTATGACCTTTGGAACTATGAACTATGGAATTATGACATGTGAAATAGTGACCTGTGGAACTATGACCTGTGGAACTACTCACTCTGTAACTATGACCTCTAGAACTACGCCCTATGGAATTATGACCTCTGGAACTAAGCCCTATGGAACTATGACCTGTGGAACTATGCCCTCTGGAACTATTTCCAAAGGGCGTAGTTCCAGAGGTCATAGTTCCAGAGGGTGTAGTTCTAGAGGTCATAGTTCCAGAGGTGTAGTTCCAAAGGGCGTAGTTCCACAAGTCATAGTTCCAAAGGGTGTAGTTCCAAAGGTCATAGTTCCAGAGGGCGTAGTTCCACAAGTCATAGTTCTACAGGTCACAATTCCATAGGTCATAGTTCTAGAGGGCATAGTTCCACAAGTCATAGTTCCAAAGGGCATAGTTCCACAGGGCGTAGTTCCAGAGGTCATAGTTCCAAAGGGCATAGTTCCACAGGGCATAGTTCCAGAGGTCACAATTCCAGAGGGCGTAGTTCCATAGGGCGTAGTTCCAAACAGCGTAGTTCCAGAATTCATAGTTCGAGAGGCATAGTTCCAAAGGGCATAGTTCCACAGTTTATAGTTCCAAAGGGCGTAGTTCCAGAGGGTATAGTTCCAGAGGGCGTAGTTCCACAAGTCATAGTTCCACAGGTCACAATTCCACAGGTCATAGTTCCAGAGGGCATAGTTCCAAGGTCATAGTTCCAAAGGGCGTAGTTCCAAAGGGCATAGTTCCAAAGGTCATAGTTCCAAAGGGCGTAGTTCTAAAGGTCATAGTTCCAGAGGTCATAGTTCCAAAGGGCATAGTTCCACAGGTCATAGTTCCAGAGGCTGTAGTTCTAGAGGGCATAGTTCCATAGGTCATAGTTCCAAAGGGCATAGTTCCAGAGGGCGTAGTTCCAGAGGTCATAGTTCCAGAGGGCATAGCTCCACAGGTCATAGTTTCAGAGGGTGTAGTTCCACAGGTCATAGTTCCAGGGGTGTAGTTCCAGAGGGTGTAGTTTCACAGGTCATAGTTCCAGAGGGCGTAGTTCCATAGGTCATAGTTCCAAAGGGTGTAGTTCTAGAGGGCGTAGTTCCAGAGGTCATAGTTCCAGAGGGCATAGTTCCAGAGGTCATAGTTCCAGAGGTCATAGTTCTAGAGGCGTAGTTCCAGAGGGTGTAGTTCCACAAGTCATATTTCCTAAGGGCGTAGTTCCTCGATCTCCTTCTTCTCTTAGGGGTTTTGACACTTCTTGATCTTCTTTTCCTCTCAGGGGTCCTACGACTCTCTGTCTTGCTTGAGTCACTCCTCTTCTCCAACTTCCTTTCTATTCTTTCTAGATTCTTCAACACTTTTAAGTTGAATTCTACACCTCCTGAGCTTGGTAACGCGGTCAAGTAACTCCTTGACACTCAGGAGCATTCAAAGGTCCGGAATTGGTCCTCTAGACACAATTTCTCCTCAAAATCTCGGTCCAAAGACCACTCAACTGGCTCATCTAGGCTCAACATCGAAACCTTGGCTCTGATACCATACTGTAACACCCTTTTGTTACTGTTGCGACGCTCTGATACCATATTGTAACACTCCCGACCATCAACCCTATGGTCAGGCCAACATTACTACGCGGAATAATAATACTCACACTTAATTATATAAACAACATTCATTTAAGAAATGAAACATATTTAAAAGTCAGAGTAAGCCTAAGAATTACTGCTAACATAATTTTAAAACATGGCATTAGCATTAATTCATATGCACAACATAATACATGATAATTATAAATACACAGACATGCAGAAACATAATTGAAACATCATCTGGTAATTATCTTTGAAATAGTGGTAGTTCCACCAACCAGGTGCAGGGCTTCCACGAACCTCCCAGTCTTAGACCACACTGCTCATTAAGCTCAGCAGTGGGTCACCCCCGAGCTAGGACTAAGCTCCACCCCAAGGCAAGGAATTCTAGGCTAGGCCGAGGTTACAGGGAAAACACACAATCACAAGGAAGGAATTCTCTCCCAGGAACCACTCATACTCACTGTCCATAGACTCTCCTTCCCCACATGCCTGTTCCACCCCAGGAGTATACACCTTCTTTGTCACCTAGATAGTCCTTCGGCTGCTAACCTCCCTTGCCTTGGGTTTCAGCAACAGATCGAACCGGAAGTCTCCAAGCTCTGTGGAAGTTACAGGGTTCCTTCCAGGAGTTCTCTCCTTCCTCTGTGCACTCTCTCACCTGGAGAGAATCTCTCACAGGCCAAGCAACCTATTCTTCCAACTTCAATCACCTCTCTCACCTGGAGAGAATGTTGTACAAACTGGCCAACAAGCCACACGTAGTCCAGCACTGCGTGGCCACAATAGCCAATGGGGAAAATAGACACGGGCTTTCCAACAGGCTTAGCAATGACAGGATGGTATCGTGGTTATGGCTTAGGAACAAAGATTCCACACACAAGTTCGATGGTTCAGACAGAGGGTGTCTCGGCTTTTCAAAACTCAACACAGGCTATCCCCAAAATCAACACAGACTTTTCCCCACGGTTTCAGAATTGCATGAGGTTTCTTGCAGAGGTCAGACGGGTTCACCCTCAGGCAGTCGGGTCGAATGGAGGAGGAACCCCCAACATGGCTCATCTCAGTTATTTTATTTGCATGCACCTGGGTTGACACTTGTCACCCATGAAACTGCATGAGTTCCTTCAGCATGCATTCCTCCCACCATTTGGAAATCACTTGTCCTTCCAAAAGAACTTAGGATAAAAACATATTACTCACATGTCTTTTGGAATAATATTAAAATATTATTCCCCAAGGACTTAAGTCCCTAGGCTCAACACTTAGCCCCTAGGCTCCACACTTAGCCCCCTTTTCCCACCTTCCAGCCCCTAATCCTTTGCCCACTCTGTGGAAGCTTAGTCCCCCATCACTCATTCATCGTGGTCAAGCTGCACGCGGCGGTGTCTATATTTTATTACTATTCCGCATAAATACAGGTACAAAATCAAGCTCTTGGCCTTCAACACTTAGGCTCTCTGGCCTAATAATCACATAATCCCACTAACTTATATAAACTCAACTCACCATCCTATAAAACATATTTACAATTCATTTCATAAACAAGATTTACAATAGGGCTCGGCCTTGGGGACATTACAATAGTTCTAGAGGGCATAGTTCCATAGGTCATAGTTCTAGAGGGCGTAATTCCACAGGTCATAGTTCCATAGGTCATAGTTCCAGAGGGCATAGTTCCATAGGTCATAGTTCCACAGGTCACAGTTCCACAAGCTATAGTTCCATAGGTCACAGTTCCATAGGTCATAGTTCCATAGTTCATAGTTTCATAGGTCATAGTTCCATAGGACACAACCTACGATCTATAACATCATTACTTGACCTATATCACTATATTTAAAATACGGTTGGAGAACTTAATAATGTTTTTCATTTAAATCCTATTGCATTTGTTTTCCTGGGTAAGCTTTGTCACCTATAAATGCCAAGTATGTTGTCTCTCAAGACCATGTTCTTCATTTTATTTGGAGTTGTGAGACTTGTTCAAGGTAAAGAATTTAGTTTGTGTCTTTACTAGAAGGAAATGGGAGTTTTGTACATATTCACAATTTGACAATATTAAATGTTAAAACACATGTACATTGCAATGAATCACTGCGTACAGAGTAATACTGCAAAAATACACCAAAAAATTTAGAGAAAAAAAAATATAGAACCCAAGTTCTTAGTCTTGATATTAAATGAAGTCTTCCATATATACTATTGTTCACTATCTAAGAACTAAATGTCTTTATTTTCATATTTATATTGACTTTATTTCACTTAAATTATCTCTTTCCAAACTCGTCCTTCCCTTCCTTTCCTTCATTGTGAGAGATTGAATATTCAACTCCACTATGAGTTGAATATATTTTAAACTTAGAGATAACATAGTAATATTTTTGTTCATGGACATATGAGCACTCAACCAAATCTTGGTGCTAGTGTATTTTTTATAAGGTCTTCTTTGCACTGATGAATAAATTAATTTATGTTCAAATATTTTACTAAATCATTGCAACTTTGAATTGGTTCCATAAAGAGAATGCATTAAGACTCTTTATACATGACTTTATTTTTCCTTCTTTGTAATGCACATCTATATTTTAAGGATAACCTTAGTGTTTAGCTAATTTATTTTAAGAAAAATATCTTCTGACCTAAAGAGAATGGTATAGGTGAAGATGTCCTAATGCTCATAGATAATGGTGTAGTTTATATGTGCTAATGTTGTTTAAAATAAACTCATTCTAAATGACAATTAATTACATCATATGTAAAGTCACTTCTATCCAAGTTCAATACACTAACATAGTTTATCAGTCCATCAATACTTAAATTATAATCTCCTATAGAGTTCATAATTTTAATTCCACATCAACTAAGCAATTGTTTTTCCCACTAACAACAACAAGGGCATATTTTATTGCTTAGTGGGAACCTTGTTTACCATATTTTATTTCTTAGTAAGAACCTTGTTTACCATGTCTTAGGGGTTGGGAAACCATGTCACCTCTTTGTCCACCTCATCCTTCTAGATGTTTCCTCTTAGGATCCATCAAGAAACACTATATTTTACCTTAAAATCCCTGCTAATGTGATAACTCAAAGAAACAAAAGGTTGTTGTCTCCTATGGAAATAAAAGGTCAAGTTTCATTTCCATGGGGGAGAATAAACATATGAAGTCCTTCTAAATATTGAAGTTATTTAGACCTAGGTTTTCTCTTGGGTGTGCTTTAGTAGGAAAGTTAATTTAAGGAACCAATTTTGATCAAAATGATTTGTTCCCAAAGGATTAGATGCCCAAAATTTAGTAGCCTTAGGTGAATGATGTTACTTAACATGGAAGAGGCTTCTTCAAGGAAACCTACCAATTTTTTGTTGATACACTATCCTAAGGATATAATGTGGTTCATGGGTATTGGACAATGTATGAATCCTTTAACCCAAATAGCGTTTTCAATAGTATTAAGAACAATAGCAGGGGATGGTATATGAGAAGAGATTAGGTTAGGAAGACAATACAAGTAAAAATCAAAATCAAATAAACAAGCTCTCCTAAGCTAGGCATGAACCAAATTTAAACCCTACACGATTCGCCAGACTATCAAACACTACATGGTACCCTTGTTGTTGAATGTTGCCAATAATGGACAGCCCACCAGTGTTCCTAGCAAAGGAAAAGCAGAAAGTCATGGAACTATCCATGGGGATGAGATAATTAGTAGCAGGTAGAGAGATATCGGCACCACCCTGGAAATGAAAGACCAGCATGGGGACCTTCGCGAATTTTATCCCTGATAAATCATAGCAGGTATCAAACAGAGAAAACCCACCTACGGACTTTAGGTTCCCAGTCCCGACCCTGGAAGCATCCCTCATTGTAGTATAAGAATAATCAACCAAACGCGTCACAGAGGTCCCAGAATCGATAATGACTTTGTCATTACTAGTTGCATCCATTTGAAACATGGAGGCCGGAATGGAGGTGAGCCTCCTCCCACCGGCGCTTATTCTCACTTGTTCAACATAATAGAACGTATAGAGCTTCGGGTTGCTCAAGAGAGGTGTAAAAATTGTGTATTTGGGTATTGCAACTTTGCCTAAGATTAGGGAACTAATTGTTCCAAACACGCTCCTGTCGACTAAATAGTAAGAAAATCATTTGTTGAACTGATCTTTGATCTAAGATGGAAACGAGAGAAAGCCTCAGCCCAGACCCAAAAGGCCATCAGCTCCAATAAAAATCCCTTAGTTGTCGTGGCCACAACCGAGAGCCACTCTCCTAATCACTTGGCCTATGAATGTGAGCATTTATGTGGATAAATCACCCACTGTGAAGAAATCACCCACTATGAAAGATGATAAATTGTGAAGCAAGAAATGCAGAGAGAAAGAATAGAGCAGAAATAGTATTCAGTATATTGAGAATGTAAGGAGAAATTACAATGAGAAGAGTTAACAAAGAAGTGTTGTGAAAAAGGAAAATAGATGAGCTAAATAGGCTCAAGCAAATCAAGAAAAGAAAGTACAGCTAGCCAGGACAACTGGCAGTGTACAGTCAACCTGTTGAGGTTACATTATATTTAACACTCCCTCTTAAACTCAATAGTTACAAACATCAACACTGATTATGCCCAAGTGCTTTCTTTGAAAATCAAAAACAGATTTTCCCAGTGGCTTTGTGAAGATATCTACGATCTGATCTCGAGAACCACATAATTGAAGTGCAATATCACCGTTATTGACTAGCTCGCGGATGAAGTGAAAGCGAGTGTCAATGTGTTTGCTTTTCTTGTGAAACACATGATTTTTGGATAGAACAATTGCTGAGGTATTGTCATAGAAGATAGGAGTTGGATCCTTTTCTATATGTGACATATCTTTCAATATTCTTCTCATCCACACAGCTTGACAAGAAGCTAAGTTAGCAGCGACATACTCTGCCTCTGCAGAAAATATTGATACAATTGACCGTTTCTTTTATGCCCATGAGATCAGGTTCGTGCTTAGGTGAAAAACATGTCTTGAGGTGCTTTTCCTGTCATCTAGGCTGCCTGAAAAATCACTGTATGTGTAACCAGATAGTTGATTACTATAAGATTTAGTGTACCATAAGCCAAAATTGAGAGTTCCTGCAATATATCTCAGAATCTGTTTCGCCATTTTCCAGTGAGAATCTTTGGGAGGTTTCATGAATCTAGAAACAAGGCTAGCTGCATACATAATATCAGGCCTAGTTGTTGTAAGATACAACAAACTGCCTACTAAAATTTTGTACAGGGTAGGGTCCACTATAGGGCCTTCATATTTCTTGCTCAATTTTGTGCCTAGAGGTATAGGGGTTTCTGTTGGATTGCATTCTTCCATGTGAAATCTTTTGATGATGTCTGCTGCATACTTTTTCTGACAAACAAAAAATCCTTTGGTTGATTGATCAACCTCAATCCCCAAAAAAAATTTCATGATGCCAAGATCTGTCATCTCAAACTCAGATTGCATAGCATGTTTAAAACTTGTTAACTCAAGATTTCCAGTATATATCATGTCATCAACATATAAACATACAATCAAAATTTTACCGTGCTGATCAGTTTTGGTGTAGAGAGTTGGCTCATTTTGACTTCTGCTGAAACCACTTTTGATCATATAAGTGTCAATTCTGTTGTACCAAGCTCTTGGAGCTTGCTTTAAGCCATACAAGGCTTTCTTCAGCCGATATAATTTGG
>JASDQU010373486.1:26583-61918 GCA_032191745.1 Picea mariana
CCAATTGGTCGTTTGGAGAAAGCGTGTGCATCTTCTGCCTGATGTACAAGGAGTGGGAATGGCAGATTAAATTGTGAGGGAATTCCTGAATGATTTGGTCAACGTGGAGGGGAATTCCTTAATAGTGTCATCTGAGCTAACGTGGAGCGCGAGGTCGGATCGTCAGGCCGTCGGATCTGTGCCATGTATGTTGAGCTATCCGTACCATTTTCGACGTACGATCTGTTAACCGGGCCATTCAATTGTCGACACGTGGCATGGATCCAACGGTCAGATCCAAAGGCTCTGTATTCGCCACGGGGCGTGCATCCAACGGTTTAATCGAGCAGCTCTTGTCGCGCCATGTGGCGTCCATCCAACGATTAGATCTGGCAGCGTCTGTCTCACCACATGGCATGAATCCAATGACTAGATCCAACTACTACTGTGACGCCAAGTGGCATGTATCCAACCGCCCAATCCAAGGGCTCTAACCTCACCACGTGTTGTTCATCCAAGCACTGCAAACTCGCCACGTGGCGTTCATCCAAGCACCCAATCCAACAGCTTCTGACTCACCACGTGGCACAAATCTAACAGAAAGATCCAAGGGCTGCAGAATAGCCACGTGGCATGAACATATGGTTGAATCCAAGGGTTGTAGAATCCCCACGTGATCAGAATCTAACGACCCAATCCAAGGGCTATGGACTCGCCACGTGGTGTGCATCTAACGGAAAGCTCTAAGGGCTCTGGACTCGCCATGTGGCATGTATCTAAGGGTAAGATCTAAGGGCTTTGGATTCGCCACATGACATGCATCTAACGGCAAGATCTAAGGGCTCTGGACTCGCCACATGGCGTGCATCTAACAATGCGATCCAAGGGCTCAGATTCGCCACATGGCATTCATCCAATGGCAAGATTGAAAGGCTAAAAACGTGCCACATGGCACACACAAGTGGGTAGATCAAAGGGGCCTGGACTCGCCAAGTGGCATGCATCGAATGGCCAGATCCAAGGGTATTGGTCGTGCCATGTGGCTTGCATCCGACGGCCGAATCTCGCAGCTGTGATCTCGACGCGTGGCGTGCATCCGACGGATAAATTTGGGGGCTATGATTTCTCCACATGGCATGCATCCGACGATCAAATCGAGCAGCTGTGATCTCGCCACGTTGCATGCATCCGACGGGTGTGATCCGGCGGCTGTGATCTGCGCAAATGACGGCCAGATCCAGATAATGGAGATCACCTCAAATTCTTGTTTGTTTCAGTTATAAGAATCCTCCTCATTATAAACTCTATCGCTTCGATGGATATAAGGAAGAAGTACAAAAATAATGACAATGTAAATAATCCAAATCTTTCCGACGGGGTGAACTGGTCTATCGATGGGCATAGAAATATCTCTCTTGAACCAAACAACATTACACAAATGGTGGTTCCGGGGGCAGTTTTTGTGAACCGAACCGAACAGTTTTGATAATACGCAGTCGCCGCATATCCTAACACCACCTTCAGCATTGTTGATAATACGTAGTCGCCGCATATCCTAGCTATCTAAACCATTGTTATGAATATCTTAAATATGTATTAATGTTCAAACATTTTCCTAGCTATCTAAACATTTTCCTAGCATATCCTAGCTATCTAAATTATTGTGTGAGTGCATCATTAGTTCTGTATGCATGTTGTGTGAAGAGGCAATGACTTCAACAATTATGGCTAACCTAAAATCTAAAGTTATGAGTTTAGATGGATTATGCTATCTAAATCATTGTGTGAGTGCATCATTAGTTCTTTATGCATGTTGTGTGAAGAGGCAATGACTTCAACAATTATGGCTAACCTAAAATCTAAAGTTATGAGTTTAGATGGATTGTCACAATAGATCTTAATTTGTGGGGATTAGTGGGTGTTTTTCAAATTCATTAATTTCAAGAATTGTGGATTTGTAAAACCTCAGTATGACTAGTTTTAGTGTCATAAGTTCACAAAATGTATTTGTATGACACTCCAAACTAGTTTTAAAAGAGATATTGTGATTAGGAGAGATGTAAAATTTACCTAGCCCATTTTTATGGGGGAATCCTTGGGAAGCTCCATGAAATAAATCCCATGGAAATTCTTTATTTATTTCCTTCAAGGGAGTACTTTGAGATGCATTTTTCCTTATATTGAGGAAAAGTAGAGAGGATATTTAGGCTTTGTATAGCAAATTTGAAAGGCATGGTATCCTTACCTTCAAAGATATTAGAGTTTCAAGCTAGAAAGATTCCACGAGCTATGGTTAGAGGGAGAGCTTTATACCTCTTTGTGTCTTTTCTCATGCACTAGTTTTGGAGTGCTTCTTCAATGGATCTCCCCTTCTAATCATTAGTCCAACCATTCACGCAGTGCATTTTTTTCCATACCTCTAAAGTATAAACACAAGTCGTAATAAGGTGAGATTTGGTTAAAGAGTTAGCTTTGTAAAGACAACACCGACCCAATCCCACATAGCTTCTTTTTTGAAAGATGTCCCATGATAGGGATTTAATTTTTAACAATAACCACATGAATGTTTTTTATTTTGATAGTCATTTTAATTTTCAAAGTAGCCCCGACCACCAATATTGTGGGATATCATTACCCTTGATAGCAAGGGATTTGTATCCTAGCCTAGTTTTATAAGTACCTATAGGATTCAAATACCAAATGAGGTGATCTTCTTTATATTTTGAATTTTTGAAACAACTTCTTATATTTAAAGTGTAGGATTCCTATATTTCTTCATTTTCCTCTTGAAGTCCAATCTCCTCCCAAGAAAGAAACACTTGCATCCTATCTGTAGTTATGATTCCTTGAACTACTTGTCTTAGAGTATGGTAGGCATGACTTTTCAAGTCCAAAATTAATTAGGGTGGGAGCCTATGTGCATCATTTCTACCACTCCAGGGATTGAGGACAATTTGGAATTTTTTACCTCTGCTAATTATCCATACCAACCAATTTCCTATAAAGGGGAAGGCCATAACCACTACTTTGTAAATTATTGGTGTGTTTTTAATATATTTAGATGGATTTTTTACCCATTCCTCTATGGATTTAGGAGTAATATATTTATATTTGATTATCTATTCCTAGAGTGCAAAGCCTTGTCTCAATATCTATATATTCTTAGCTTAGCTGCAAGAGCCTTTAAAAAAAAGGAGTGTGTTCTTTAGGCATCATCCACCTTTAGATTTTGTAGCAACAAGTTTCTTCTAGGAGGCTAATACCATTCCTTTTTTCCCTGCCTTTTCAAACCAGATGAACTTGCAACTTAATGCCTAATTTTGTCTAGGACTCCTTTTCATATTCATGCCAAGGACATCCAATAGATGGGGATGTATTTTAGAACATATTTCACAAGAACCCATTGACCACCTCTAGAGAGCCGTTGATTGCACCATGTGTTGAGTTTCATCTCTACCTTGGATATCATCCACTACCAGCCACCTTTTTTATACCAGATTGCTTTCAAACAAAATCCAAGGTATTTTATTGCATCATCTATTACTAATAATTGAAAAGGAAATACGTCAGAGTACATAGTTTTTTCATTCTCTAAGAGGCCTCAATGGGAGTTTGTAGACTTCTCAATGTTTAGCTTCAATTCATTGATGTGTTTATCATTTATTTATTAATATATTTGACTCAATTTATACACTGAAAATAAATATCCAGTATTCCTAAAGATATTAAGTCAGTCTTTTCCTAGAGAGACATTGATCAAAGAGCTCTAGTGTAAGCAAAATAAAATTAGAACCAAAGAGCATGAATATATTCAAAGGATTTTGCAAGAGTGTTCTCAGTTATCTTTTAGATCCCATTCTCAATGCAACTCCATGTTTAGATAACTAGTATGCTTCATAATTGTTGTCCCTAAAAACATGCATAAAATAAATATGAGAGATGGGTGATTTTAGAAGTAGAATTTCATGAAAAAGAGATTGCAGTGTTAAGTTCAAAAAATTAATTTTGTTGTCATCCATTGAATCATATGAAAAGAGTCACCATAGATTTGGAATTGAGAAACTCCATTATCCTGAGACAGCATTAATACTAGTTTTAGTGTCATAAGTTCACAAAAGTTATTTGTGTCACTATCCAAACCATCCTTAAAATATATATTGTAATTCGGGAAGAGATGTCAAATTTCCCTAGCCCCACCTTTAGGGGGGGGGGGGTCCTAGGGAGGCTCCATCAAAAAAATTCCATGGAAATTATTTATTTATTTATTCTTTAGGGGATTGATTTGAGATGCATCCTTCCTTATATTGAGGAAAAATAGAGAGGAAATTTAGGTTTTTTATATCACATTTCAAAGGAATGGTATCGTTATCTTCAAAGAGATTATATTTTGAAGCTACTAGATTCCATAGGTTATGGTTTAGAGGGAAAGATTTATACCTTTTTGTGTCCTTTCTCATACACTAGTTCTTGAGGACTTATTCAATGGATGTCCCCTTCCAATCATTGTTCAAACTAGTCGAGCAATATTTTTCCTTCCCATACCTCTAAAGTATAAGAATAGGTCATATTAAGGTTAGAGTTGCTCTCACAATCATAATCGTAGCAACAACACAGACTTAGTCCCTCATAACTACTTTTTTGAAGGACACCCCATGTTAGGGATTTAGTTTTTAACAATAACCACATGAGCATTTTTTATTTTCATAGGAATTTGAATTTTTAGAGTATCCTTGATCACTAGGATTGTGTGTTTTCATTACCCTCCATAGTAAGAGATTTATATCCCATCCTAGGTCCATAATTACCTATAGGGTTCAAAGAACAAATGAGGTGATATTATTTATCTTTTGGATTTGTGAAACAACTTCTTATATTTCAAATGTAGAATTCCCATATTTCTTAATTCTCTTCTTGGAGTCCAATATCATCCCAAGAAAGTCATTGTTGCATCATATATACAATTATGATTCCATGAGATACGTGTCTCAAAGTATGGTAGCCATGACTTTGAAAGTCCAAAAATAGTTGGGTTGGGAGCCTACATGAACCATTGCTACTAATCCAGGAATCCAAGCCAATTTGGACTTTAATACCACTGCTAATTATCCTTACAACCAATTTTCTTATAGGGGGGAGGTCATAACCATTGTTTTCCATATTATTGATGTGTTATGAATATGTCTAACTAGATTTGTAACCCATTCTTCTATGCATTCATGAGTAATATATTTATATTTGATTTCCTATGCCTAGAGTCCAAAGCCTTGTATCAATCTCTATACATTCTTCGCTCCAACAAGCTTTTAAAAAAGGAATGTGTTCTTTAGGCCCCATTCACATTGATATTTTGGAGAAACAAGTTTCTTTGAGCAGGCTAATACCATCATTTTTTTCCCTACCTATTTAGACTAGATGAACTCAAAAATTAATGCCTAATTTTGTCTAAGACTCCTTTTAGGATCCATGCCATGGACCTCCAATAGATGGGGATGAATTCTAGAAAAAATTTGAAAAGAACCAATCGACCACCTCTAAAGAGTCATTGATTGCACCATGTGTTGAGTTTCTTCTCTACCTTGTCTATCAGCCACTTGTAGTTGCCTCTTTGATAATTATTTTATTTCAAATGATAACCTAAGTATTTCATTCCATCATGCATTATCAATACCTTAAAAGGAAATACTTGGGAGTACATAGCTTTTTCATTCTTCAAGTGGCCCCAATAAGAGTTTGTTGACTTGTCAATGTTTAGTTTCAATTCATTGATGTGTTTATTATTTATTTATTAACATATTTGACTCAATTATATTATAGAGTTTAATATTATTATTTTTAATGTCTATTTTTTTCACCTTTTACTTATCTAACTCAATTCCCTTATATTATTTATCATTTATTATTTTTTAATCGTTGTGTATTTTCTAGAATCTATATATTCTTTCTTGACTTACTCTTGTCTATCAAATATGATTCATTTGATTACTTTATGATCAATGGAGTGGCCACTAGACACATTGGGACTTATAAACTCCAACGCAGTTCATATCCATAGGCCTTACCATAATTATGATTAACTATGGAAAACTATGTTAGAATTTTACCACACCTCAGGTCTAGTCTATGTCTTCGACAATTATACATAAATTTCACTATTTGAACTGTAATCATAAACACATTGAGATGTCTAACCATTTAGCACAACGGAAAATCAAAACTAGCAATTAGATCATATACAAGTACATAAGAATACATTGCCCCAAATCACTTGTTCTTAAACCAAGAACCAATGAAATCATGTACCAAGGACAATGGCCCAATTCTTACAATAGAAAAATGCCACACCACTTACAAATTTACCATGGAAACCCTCCTTAGTTTCCATTCCCAATCCTAGTCAACTCAATTGATTGTGGCAGTCCTAAAAAACTACCCAAAGGGACATTTCAAGGGACTGTTGTAACACATATCTTACAACCCTTAATCTATTATTCTAGTCCTTCACAACAACCCTCAAAGTTTACCCGCAATATACCCTCCAATTTGTCCCAAAAACTTAGCTAAATCATCCCTTCAAGATTGTCCAAGGTTTGCTTCAAGACTGTTGTACCTTCCACAAGGATTGTTGTTATGTTGGTTGTTACAACCCTCAAAATATGTTGTTACAAACCTCATAATATGTTGTTACATCCCTCAGAATATGTTGTAACAACCCTCTAATCATCCTTTAAGTCGACCACTAGGATGTTGTACTAGCCCCATGAGCCTATTGTACTTGTACCAACATCATGTACCTATTATACCATCTTGTAGTTGCCTCATTCCCTTGCTTCTAGCTGCCACAAGACTATCCTCAAATCTTCCTAGAGATTTGTTGTTGTTCCAGCCTATAACAACCCTCTTTCTGGATGGAAAAACTCTTCTTCAACCTGTGGCTTCCTCAGACTGGAAGGTCGAGCCTCTCCTAGGTTGTGACTACCCTAAATTCATCTAATCAACCCCCTAGACTAGACACAACACCCTACTATTGTCCATTCCCACTATGTCGATCCCTATTACATTCAGTGATTTCCTTCCTTTATCAGTTCAAGCCTCTCTTAGGCTTCATCCTACTCTCCCTAGTATGCCAACAGCCACATAGACCTATGGCTAGGCTTATCCTAGGTGTTGGTTGCTCTACTTCAATTTTTACCTGCCCAAAACAATATTAACACAATAGAATTGAGGCTTCTCCATTGTCGGACCAAGGTCACCACAAGATGGACTGAAATCACCAAGATCCTCCTCACATTGTCACCACAATCATGAAATGTCACTTTGACCTCTCTCCTTTATATAAAATTCTTAGGGGTCATCAAGGAATCCCCTCCACAATTCAACATCTATAGACTTACATGTGGGTGTAAATCCCCATCACAAACCCACAAATCCCATCACTAATCCCCCAAGCCCCCAACTCAAAATACAAGGGGGTTTTCACCAAACAAAAGGGATAATATGGTGCCAATGATGATACCCACATGTTTGGCACCTAGGCCACTAGTGGGAATGCCTCTCGATGCCAAAAAAAAATCAGCACTCCCTCCTAACGAGGGAGTCATTCCATCCTCAATTATCACCATGAAGTAGTGATGTATCCCATCCTAGGAGTATCTCTTTCTCTCACACTCGATCCACTACCATAGTTTCTCTCTAATATTCCTGATTGGTTGCTCCCCCGGTCACTTAGGCAAGTCTTGTTGTTTGGCATGATCCATCCCTAGAAGACACCCTTCTCCTAGTATCCTTCCACTCCTAAGCATCTTGTCTGGCCATCTCAACCCATGACACCCCTCCTAACAGTCTTGGAAGATGCCTCTCTCCCATATGGACTTGAAGGTTGGCCTCCACTAAACAACTAACTATCCCTTTGAGCCTCCTGACTCCCTCTGAAGTTGGACTCCCTCTAAATCCATTGACTCCCTCTAAGAATGGGATCCCTCTAAGTTTGCTCAATGTTCGAAGCTAACTACTCCATGTCCATTGTCACTCTCCTACTACAAGTCATGGCTCACATAGGTTGGTCCTTCTGCCTATACACGTTTCCCTCTCTAACTCCAAGAACCATTATTGTGTTCGAGCTAGATCCTTTGAGCATGAATAACACTTGTCCATCCCGAAACAGAGTTGCATATCCCTTCTCCTCAATCACTCAGGCTGAGAACACACTTCTAGCACCCATAACACATTTTCCACTCGCAACACATCCCCCAACTCCATCTAGAATACCAATGTTCTAAATCCCTGTACTACATGCTTGGTCCTCATACCAAGATCCACATACATACCCAAGTCAAACATTGTGAATCTCTCAAACAAATCTTGTGCCCCTGCATGTGTGGCTCACATAGTATAATAACCATGCAATCCTCCATGGAAATCATACTTCCTACCCAAGTCACGATTTTCCAATGAACTTATGCCCAAGTCCATCATCCAAGTCACAAGAATCTCCATGTCTATGCACATGCTACCACTGAACCTGTTTTTTCTCTCTAAACAGTCCCAAGTTGCAAATTCACACATAATCTAGTTCACTCTATACCTTCACAACTCATCTCTACAATTGTCCTCATCTTCCTCGGTCAAATACTTCATACACTTTTGTGCCTCGACAATGTGCAACTTTCTCGCTCGATGAAGACACTATCTCATTCACCTTCCATACATATGAAGTTATCTCATCCATGCCAAAGCACCTAAGTTGCACCCATTGCAACTAACCATGAAAATTCATTGGAAGTCCATTCACAGGGTTGGAAACTCGTCACACAACATACTATTGTGAATCGAGCTCTCTACCAATCCACTAAAACTCGCAACCTACCACACCATTGAGCATCAATAACCCACAACTCCTCGTCTGAACGATTTTCTCCATGTATCAAACCAGAGACCATCTAACTTGTCCTACTTGGAGGACTCACTATGTCTCCCTCTAAGAGCTAGCTCCTCTAAGAGATATCTCCTCTAAGATCTAGAAAATTTGTTGCATTNCTCATCCATGCCAAAGCACCTAAGTTGCACCCATTGCAACTAACCATGAAAATTCATTGGAAGTCCATTCACAGGGTTGGAAACTCGTCACACAACATACTATTGTGAATCGAGCTCTCTACCAATCCACTAAAACTCGCAACCTACCACACCATTGAGCATCAATAACTCACAACTCCTCGTCTGAACGATTTTCTCCATGTATCAAACCAGAGACCATCTAACTTGTCCTACTTGGAGGACTCACTATGTCTCCCTCTAAGAGCTAGCTCCTCTAAGAGATATCTCCTCTAAGATCTAGAAAATTTGTTGCATTTAGATGGGTGTAGCAGTCATTTATAACAACAACAAACAAGTTAGTGATTGGGGCTAAACTAGGGTTAGAAATGGTTAGTAAAATCTTAGGAGAAGAGTGTTTGAGTGTTTAATCAATCCTTCAAGAAGAGAGAGGAAAGAACTAGTGCCTTCTAGGGCTTATGGAGTCAAGTGGATGGCTTGATCAAAGGATATAGTTCAATTTTGATGATGCACAAAAGTATAAGAGGGAGAATGCATACGAGAAGTAGTAACTTAAGTTGCCCTATGAATTTTCCTCAAGAAACAAGATACTAGGATGTAGGAAATTCTAAGACCTAACACCTTGCTCTCCTTAGGCTTCTTATGGGATAAAACTTAGGCAAAGATAACTAGGTAAAAACCTTAGAGTGCTAGCAATTTAGGGCTCTAGGGTTTCACTAGTCACTAGATCAATTCAATGAAAATCTTGGAAAATAGAAAGTAAGAAAGTAGATATTTAAGTTCCTTACTTCAAGCATTGAGTATACCATGCAATTTCATAATCTTGTATGAGAAAATAAAACCATACATAAACCACTCAATAGATGAAAAAAATGCATATTTTACTTACTTGTACCAAGAATAATCATGAAAATACTATGCAAGATTACCATAAAAGATTTCAAGATTGATACAACTTGCAAAAAAATAACCTTATACAAGAGCGCACCTCACAATTTCATCCAATATCCCTTACTAGGGCACAAATTTCAGACCTCTCCTCTTGTGTGAGGAGTTGTGATGTAAAAATGAATTTACTTTATTTTTATTTATACAAAATCTTTGACCTTTAATTAATTTTAGGTCAAAATAAGGCTGACGTAGCAAATTTACAAATAAATTCAAATTTGACATAAATAAAATTAATTAGCATCTAAATACACCTCCAAGGGTGATTTCATGCCCTTATAGGGTGACGTTGAGGCCCTAAGGTGGGACGTTGAACCTAAAAGGTGGGGCACTTGGCCTCCAAAGGCCCCAGATGAAGCCCACATGTGCCACTAGGCTCATAAATGCCTCCAAAACAAAAAACCTAGATCTAGATGACATCCAGGGTCATGATGGTGATGTCTTGTGCCTTCAACGGCCAACGTCCATGTGGAAGAACAAGATCCCCCTAGACCTAGGTCTTCCAGGGTGCCTCCAAAGGAAATGCCCTTCTTTCTTCCCGGTGCAAATCTTCAATGTCTTTTTACCCCTGGATGGGGTTGCAACATCCATCTATGGGCTTTAATCCCTCATGAAGGTATAATATAATCATTCCCTCATGTGTACTTGTCCACCGGGCAAGGTCCTGCAACAACAACAAGTACGCCCTCCAAGGGTTCATAAGTCATAGGGATCATAGCACGTAAATCACATCCAATAATTAAACTACCCAAACATGTGCATCAAACCCCCCTTAACTCAAACAATTGCTCAAAGAAGTTATGTAATTTGAAAAGCTAGGTTTGGAGAAGGTCTCAAAGTGTCCTATTAGGCTAACCTCCCTTAAGTTTGGGGTATTTCCCAGGTGGGAGCCAATCCAAGTCATGTAAGTGCATGAGGTGGCATGGGTAAGTGTTTGGGCTTGGGGTGCGGTAATAATAGGGAAATGTAAGTCTCACTTGTGGGTGCCTTTGTAGAGGGCGAGTTGCACCTTGTCATAAATGCAATTGTTTCCTAGCCCATTCATTTCCTTTTATTCTTAGTTTTAGTTCTTTTTATCCTTTTCTTTTGTGCTTCAAGGGAAAATTTGAGGGCCACTGTCCTAGATTGATGACTAGAGGTGACAGTGTTATCCACAAACATTTCACAGAAATGAGAAGATTGGCTCGTGATCAGACCCTCTTTCTCTTGGTTATTCCACCAAGATCCACTACCTTGGTTTGGTGACCAGATAGGTGATAGTGTCATACCGCTACATGCCCATGGTCATAATAGGCCAGCTCATTATGAGACCTCCTATCCATCAACTAGTACCTTGAGTGTTTATGTATATTATGGTTTCCCTTTTCTTACTGAGAGTATTTTCATTTCCTTCTCGGGAATCCCTAGGCGAAGCATATCAAAGGTTTCAACATTGGCTTTTAACTCTTGCCAACTACTTTTACCCTATGTGCCTTTAGCCTCTTCTTCCCACAAGGTAAGGTACAACCCTTCCTAGCATGGCCAATCCCAATTCTCAAACAAGGATAGGGGAGATGGAAGGAATAAATATGGAAAGTGGTAAGTATGGAGGGAATGAACGATGAATTTTCACAGACCCACCTGGTGGCAACCCATCCTAAAGGGAAACCAACTTACTAGGGCATCGTGTTACCCTTCTAGGTATAAACGAGGCAAAGAGCACAATTTCCAAGCAAACATCATGAAACAAAGAAGGATTTGACACAACATATTCAAGTGCTTCAAAAATTAGAGTGATACATGCCATGATGCCTAGACTCATTACCTCAAGGAGAAAGACTCACTGCTACTCTAGGACTAGGCTAGTGGGGATGGATATTGTTGTTGATGATGAATGGACTGTCCTGAATAAAAGAGGGGCCCTCTGGGGCCATGCTCAACTCGTTTTCCTCTCGGTACTCCATGTCTAGGACCTATGGGCCTCAATACGTGATCTCCTTAGTTATCCCTAGGGTAGGGATAACATTTGGCTCCAACTCGAGGACATGTGCTCGCCATAGAGCGCATGAGAACCTCAACATCTCTGGTATGACATGTTCCTGCTAAATCTCAACGAAAAGTATTAGTAATCCTTAGGGTGGTGATATTACCCCTTATTCATATATGGTATAATAAAATAAAGAGCATCTCTAATCTAGCATGTGATCATGATCAACATACATATATACATAATTAAACAATACAATATGAAAATGAAACTACAACTATACTAATATGAAATGCAAATGGTATATGCAATGGATGAAAATGCCTACCTATCTCTACTTACCTTTTGGTTGAATGCTAGGTGTACTCAAATAACCAGTGAAACCATCCTAGCAATATCTCATAATACATGCCTATGTGCTTCATCATAAACCAAAAAAATGACAAGTTAAGCACAAAAATAGCATGAGTTAGAGCATGTATCATATCATCGGAAATTGTAAATTCTAGCTCATAGGCGGGAGGGAGGGACAAAATTATGCCAAGTTACACTTCTAGGAAAGTGCTCAATTCATCTCATAAAGGGATAGTGAAAAATCAAAGGCTGAAAAGACTTACTCAAAGAGTATGAAGGTTGGCTACCTTGGACATCATCACGTCCTAAGGTTTGGGAAGGGATTATAAAAAACATAGAGGATGATTGGCAATTTTTTAAGGGAAAGCTGAAAGACTAAGATAACAAAATTCTTCTTAAGGTATTCAGCCTACCCTTAAATTCTAAAAGAAGTCTCTATCCTAGAGAAAACTTGGGACAAGGGAAATTTTTCCCAACTGCATCCTTAGTGACATAACGAATTAAAGTAATTGAAGGGGGTTGGAAAACCTTGTTACACGTATCCTTCTTTAGGAAAGAAACGTCCTCATCCTTATCAATATCTTAGCACAATGGTGGTTGATAATATTATTCATAGAATAAATCCCAGTGCTCAAAGGAATACTCATCAAAATCCTCAAGGTATGACCAGAAATCATCATAAAAACATAGCACCAGTTCATCCTTGGGTGTTTGGAAAATTTATGTAGCTATATCATCTCCTTGTTGCCATATGTCAGAATTATTAATAACCTGATATGATAGTTGCAATAAAGGAAACTTTTGGAAATGATCCTAAATGTCACAAATAGAGTCCCCATCATAGCCAATCACATCTCATTTACGTTTCCTGACATGTATGAGCTGATCAATATTATAAACCATGTCATTACCTTTATCATAACATGAAGGGTTTAAAACATCCAAGGGATCCTCTAACACTTCTTCACTTTCCAAATCACAAAATAAAGCATATTCAAAATCTTGGAAAGATAAACAACTTACCGTATTCATTTATTCTTATGCAGGAGCATCGAATATTTGGATAACTTCATCAAATGGAAGAGTAAGAATCAATGCCTCGTCCTCATGACTTTCCCCTACATTTTCAGCTTCATAATACGGAGGGTCTAGCTAATCCAAGGGTTCCCTTTCTTCTTCACCTTCTGAATCATAGAATAAGGTATCATCAAAAACCTGAAAAGGAAAGTGACTAGCCTTGTCCTCTTCTCCTTGTGCAAGAGAAATAAGATTTGGGATGGCTTCATTAGAGGGAAGAGAACACATTAATACTTCATCATGTTTAATATCTTCAGGCTCTCGCTCTTCAACCAGGTCCTCATTATCCTTGCTAGAAGCATGAGTAATTTATTGTTCTTCCCCATGGGATTGGTAACCTTCATCAAGATCGCTCTCCTCAACCCCTTGTTGATCGATGTCTTGCTCCAACCCTTTTGGGAATTCTTCAACATAGGTCTCAAGGAAAGGTATTCTCTTAGGAATATCTGGGGTATCTTTGGGCTCACCAATGTTGACTTTTGGAACAAAGGATTGTTCTTCCTTGGATGAGGAGATGTTGGATTCGACTTATGTGGCCATGTCATAAGATTGTTGGATTGACCTTAGACCGTTTTTATCGAGCATGAATTATGATTGTCCTGAGAATTCCATGATATAGAGGAAAATGAGGAATTGGGGTCCAGGACGATGGATTCTAGGGCGTTATTGTGAAATCCTCTTAAACTTGGCATGGAATTCCTTAACGACCTCGTTCTTAGCCTTCCTTATGTTCATAAGTCTCTATAGTAACATGTTTGGATCCTCTTTGACATTTCATCTTCTGAGGAAAAATTCCTCTAATTGATCCATAGACATAATACTAACATTAAGGAGGCCATCATACCATGTTCTAGCATCATCATGAAGAGTAGCAAAGAAAATTTTCATTGCTAGGTATTTAGCATCATCACTGATAGGGTGGAGTTGAAAGAGGGCCCAAAAGTCACTCATATGGTCTTCAGATTTTTCCTCATCACTACCAGTGAATCTTGGGAGCCATTTTTCATACCTCGGAGGCATTTGTTGAGGGTAACTCAGAATTTTACTCATATCCAAGGGTTTAAAATTACCTTGGTCCCATTGAGAAGACATGGTTGGATTTATCATTAGTAGAGTCGCCAGATAATCCTTCTAGGGATTATCAAAAGGAAACAAGGGAATCACCCTCAGTGGAGTCGTCAGGTAAGCTTTGTAAAGTGAAGGATTTGAGAACAGGCTTACTGAAAAAGTTTAGTAGATGAATATTGTCTTAGTGTTCCCCAACAATGGTGCCAAAAATGTTATCATGCAAAATGTACTTGCCCAAATCCCAAAGCAATTGAAACAAGATTGGTGTAACAAGGGGGTGGCCTATCACTGTCACCTTAATAGGAAAACCCTTTCTGTTTAGGAGTATGTTAAGACTACCCCAAGGGAGACGTCCCTAGTGACCTAAAGGGCTGGTAAAACTAAACCAAGGATGCAAAGATAACCCCTCCCCTCTCACTGGTCACTCAAGTTAAAAGGTCTTGCTAAGTTTTATGTCTTAAGAGATGAAGCATATGTAATGGATGAAGTGTACCTGCCTAGAACAAGACAACAAGAAAATATGGTAGTTTCAAGTACAAAATGATATTAGTGCTTCAATAAGACAATAAATCATTGAAATGTATATTAGCTGATATAAAATTGTAGCAAAATGAAAGTTTACAACAAAAAGAAGTATTTTATAACAACTGTAATAAATATGCCTTAAAATTGCTTGAAAAGACAATGGAAAGATAACATTCACTAGGCAGAATGATAATAAAATGTCACAAGAAAATTTAGAAGTGTTTAGCCAAGCATTCAAAGTCAATTATGCAGAAAATTTGTTGCATTTAGATGGTTGTAGAAGTCATTTACAATAGAAGCGAATAAGTTAGTGATTGGGGCTAAACTAGGGTTAGAAATGTTTAGTAAAAGATTAGGAGAAGAGTGTTTGAGTGTTTAATCAACCCTTTAACAAGACAGAGGCAAGAAATAGTGCCTTCTAGGGCTTATGGAGTCAAGTGGATGGCTTCTTCAAAGGCTACAATTCAATTTTAATGATGCACAAAATTCTAAGAGGGAGAATGCATATGAGAAGTAGTAACTTAAGTCCCCCTATGCATTTTCCTCAAGAAACAAGATACTAGGGTGTACGCAATTCTAGGCCCTAACACCTTGCTCTCCTTAGGCTTCTTATGGGATCAAACTTAGGCAAAGATAACTAGGTCAAAACCTTAGAGTGCTACCAATTTAGGGCTCTAGGGTTTCACTAGTCACTAGATCAATTAAATGAAAAGCTTGACAAATAGAAAGAAAGAAAGTAGCAATTTAAGTTCCTTACTTCAAGAATTAAGTATACCATGCAATTTCATAATTTTGTATAATCAAATAAGACCATACATAAACCATTCAATAGATGACAAAAGTGCATATTTTACTTACTTGCACCAAGAATAATCATGAAAATACTATGCAAGATTACCATAAAAGCTTCCAAGATTGATCCAACTTGCAAAAAATAGCGTTATACAAGAGTGCACCTCACAATTTCAGCCAATAGCCCTTACTAGGGCGCAAATTTCAGACCTCTCCTCTTGTGTGAGGAGTTGTGATGTAAAAATGAATGTACATTATGTTTATTTATACAAAATATTTGACCTTTAATTAGTTTTAGGTCAAAATAAGGCCTACCTGGCCAATTTACAAATAAATTCAAATTTGACATAAATAAAATTAATTAGCATCTAAAGACACATCCAAGGGTGACGTCATTCCCTTATAGGGTGACGTTGAGGCCCTAAGGTGGAACATTGATCCTAAAAGGTGGGGCGCTTGGCCTCCAATGGTCGTAAATGAAGCCCACATGTGCCACTAGGCTCATAAATGCCTCCAAAATGAAAACCCTATCTTTGGATGGCATGGAGGGTCATGATGGTGACGTCCTGGGCCTCCAAGGGCCAATGTCCATGTGGAAGAGAAAAATCCCCCTGGTTCTAGGTCTGTTAGGGTACCTCCAAAGGCAACGTCCTTCTTTCTTCCTAGTGAAAATCTTCAATGTCTTCTAACCCCTGGTAGGATTGCAACATCCATCTATGGGCTTTAAGCCCTCATGAAGGTCTGAGCTAATAATTCCCTCATGGGTACCTGTCCACCGGGTAATGTCCTACAAAAACAATAAGTACGCCCTCCATGGGTTCATAAGTCACAGGGATCATAGCATGTAAATCGCATCCAATAATTAAATTACCCAAACATGTGCATCAAACCCCCCTTAACCCAGACAATTGCTCAAAGACGTTATGCAATTTGACAAGTTAGTTTTGGAGAATGTCTCAAAGTGTCCTATTGGGCTAACCTCCCTTAAGTTTGGGGCATTTCCCAAGTGGGAGCCAATCCAAGTCATGTAAGTGTATGAGGTGGCATGGGGTAAGTTGAGACGAACAAAGTTCGCTCACACAAGAATTATCCAAAATATTTGGAATATAGTAATCAAATCCATATGGACAAATATATATGTAATAAGAAAGAATAATAAGATAGATAATAATAAGATGATATACAATTGAGAATGAGGGCTCATTTATATACCCACGCAGGGGTGCTCTTAACCAATAGTCATGTCCTTTGAGACATGTCCTTTCATTCTTAATAATTATTATTTATTAATTATTTATTATGTTATTAATATCTATTTTATATGTATATTTATGTTCATAACATTGCCTTCCCCTTAAAAATGCTTTGTCCTCAAAGCATAATCACTGGAACGCTTCCCTTTTAACTTTTGTTCTGGCACGCGACATCTTCTCAAATCTTTTGTGCTTGTAGTTGTGACTCACCGAAACAAGATGATATAGCCTTCAAATTCCCAAAATAACGTGTTGCATCTTTTGGGGAGTAATCCATCCCAAATCTACTTTCATTGGAATTGTTTGATGATCAATCGTTTGGATGGGGATTCTCAAAATTCTTTAATAACTTCCTTGAAAATAAAAGTTACTAGAATAACCTTTTTTTTTAACCTTAATAACTTTTACTTTGAAAACTCCTTTAATAAGCCTTTTAACTTGTACTTTAATGAAAAAGTACTTAATATTATGTTCACATACTTTGAAAAATTTATTTATTAAATATTCCTCTTCTTCTTGAAATTGACCTTTTTATACTTCTTTAATAAAATTCCAAGTTTTCCTTAAACTTATGTACTTTTCACTCTTTTTACACTTTTTTAATGAGAAAGTGATTTAATAGGACCCTTTTGCCTTGATATTCGTTAAGATATTAATTTTTTGGCTTCACTTGTAGTTCTTTTAATATTATTAAAGTAACCTCTTTTTCGATATAAGATAGACTTCAAATAAAATATTATTTATAGTGTTTCTTCCCCCTTTTATTAAAGGCTTTACTTTTAAATAAATTTAACAATAATAATAATAATAATATATTTTTAAGGTCACAGCCAAGCCAGCACACCAAATTGGTGTATGAGACCCCTCTTGTTTGTGGGACAAGGGACCCCCCTCTGCCCAGCGATTTGACTGGTAAAGTCTATGAAGGTATACATACCCTACCCCCCTCTGGATTTGAACCTGTGACCTCTTAAGAGGAAACACGTGTTCTTAACCATTAGGCCCACTCAGGCTGTATTAAATATTTTATACTTGATATGTTAAATATTTCATATTTATTTCCGTTCTTTTAAAAAATTACCAATTGATACCCACGACCTTATTGATCCCACTTAATATATATATATATATATATATATATATATAATTTTTTAATTGTTGTTATATTTGGCAATTCGTGACTTAATTTATTTTTTCCCGCTAATCAACCTTTTGTCTTCGACTTTAATTAAAAATTATTTTTAATCTTGTCACTTTATATATATATATATATATGCCTTCAAATATCCTTCATTTAGTTTTGTTGGAGATTATACGAATCACAAAATAAATTTTGTTAATTGTAATGCCTCTTCACTATTTGATTTATGGTTTGTATGGTCGTGTTGGTTAGTAGGGAACGGTGGTAGCCCTTGAAAGCCACGGTAATTAAAAAAAGTTTTCTTTCAAGCTTGAGCTTCGATCATACTGTACAGACGAGATGGTGGAGTGGTACAACAATTAAAAAAAAATTAATCGACAATTGGTACGGATGATTGTACAAACAGAGTGCAGCGATTTGTACGGCAGTTAGTTGGTCTAAGTGATTGTATGGATAGCGTATAATTATTTGTAAGTATGGAAACTAATTGGCACAAGTGATTGTACAGACAAAGCACAACAATTTGTACGGTGGTTGGATTAGTGTACAGGAGCGAGTAGTACAACAGATGTACGGATTTCTAAAACACTGCAACTGTAATGTAATTGTACAGATATGACTTGGACATGTACAGTTGGAAATCGTACGGTTACTATCTTAAAAATGTACGGATATGACAGCATCAACAACCAACCAATTATGCAGTGTATGGATTCTGCAATTAATTAGTTTTAATTGTTGGCAGCAATGGTGGCGTTTTTTATTTGTATTGCTTTCCTTCTTCCAATCTATAGAAAAAACAATTCTTTATTTCATAGAAATTTGTATGGTGAATGGCCAAGGGCCAATTGTGGTCAATGACCAGACAATCAGAGAAACTCTGGAAAATGTTTGGTTGTGGCCAAGAGCCAATAATGTTGCCAAAGGCAATAAAATATTGACTTGCAGCGGAATACTTTTTTTCTCTAGGTTCTTTTTATAATAGAATTTCTGATATATCTATTGTTCTTGATTTTTTGGCAGTGAAATGTCCTTCAACAGAATCCTGAGTTTTATATGGCCAAAAGCCTGAATTGGTCAAAGACTTACGTTCCTAAGAACTTTGAAAATTTGAATGGTCAAAGGCCTGGTTGTTGGTCAAAGACCAAATTTCTCAGAGAAACTCTGAAACGATGGGGTTGGCTAAAAGCCGGTTCAGACAAGGTCTGATAAAGAGAGTGGCCAAAAACCAGGATAAAAAAAACACAGCTCTGATACCAAATGACACGAACAAAGTTCGCTCACACAAGAATTATCCAAAATATTTGGAATATAGTAATCAAATCCATATGGACAAATATATATGTAATAAGAATGAATAATAAGATAGATAATAATAAGATGATATACAATTGAGAATGAAGGCTCATTTATATACCCACGCAGGGGTGCCCTTAACCAATAGTCATGTCCTTTGAGACATGTCCTTTCATTCTTAATAATTATTATTTATTAATTAATTATTATGTTATTAATATCTATTTTATATGTATATTTATGTTCATAACATAAGTGTTTGGGCATGGGGTGGAGTAATAACATGGAAATGTAAGTCTCAGTTGTGGGTTCCTTTGTAGAGGGTGAGATGCACCTTGTCATAAATGAAATTGTTTCCTATCCCATTCATTGCCTTTTATTCTTATTTTTAGTTCTTTTTATCCTTTTATTTTGTGATTCAAGGGAAAAATTGAGGGCCAATGTCCTGACTTGATGACAAGAGGTGACAATGTTATCCACAAACATTTCACTAAAATGAGAAGGTTGGATCGTGATGAGACCACTTTCTCTTGGCTATGCCACCAAGAGCTACTACCATGGTTTGGTGACCAGATAGGTGGTAGTGTCATACCACTACATGCCCATGGTCATAATAGGTCGACTCATAATGAGGCCTCTTATCCATCAACTAGTATCTTGAGTGTTTATGTATCTTATGGGTTCCCTTTTCTTACTAAGAATATTTTCACTGCTTTCTCAGGAATCCTTGGGTGAAGCATCTCAAAGGTTTCAACATTTTCTTTTAACTCTTTCCAACTACTTTTACCCTCAGGGCCTTTAGCCCCTTCTTCCCACAAGGCAAGGTACAACCCTTCCTATCATGGTCAATCCCTATGCTCAAATAAGGATAGGGGAGGTGGAAAGAATAAAGATGGAAAGTGGTAAGTATGGAGGAAACAGATGATGACTTTTCATAGACCCACCTGATGGAAACCCGTCCTAAAGGGAAACCAACTTAGTAGGGAACTGTGTTACCCTTCCATGTATAAATGAAGCAAAGAGCATAATTTCCAAGAAAACATCATGAAACGAAGAAGGATTTGACACAACATATTCAAGTTCTTCAAAAATCAGAGTGATACATACCATGATACCCAGACTCATTATCTCATGGAGCAAGACTCACCACTACTCCAGGACCAGGCTGGTGAGGATGGATATTGTTGTTGATGATGAATGGACTGCATTGAAGAAAAGAGGATTCCTTCAGGTCCATGTTTAAGTCGTATTCCTCTCGGTACTCCATGTCTAGGACATGTGGGCCTCGAGACATGATCTCCTTAGTTGTCCCTAGGGTAGCGAATAACAAGGAATATTGTACCTGTCATAAGGGATGTTGTTATATTGGTTGTTATAACCCACATAATCTATTGTAACAACCCTCTAATCATCCTTTAAGTCTGAAACTAGATTGTTATACCAACCCATGTACCTATTATACTTGTACCAGCCTCTTGTACCTATTATACGAGCCTGTAGTTGCATCCTTCCCTTGCTTCCAATTTCCACAAGATTGTCCTCAAATCTCCCTAGAGATTTTTTGTTGTTCCATCTTATAGAAGACCTCTTTCTAGTTGGAAAAACCCTCCTTCAACCTGTGGCTACCTCGGACTCATAGGTCGAGCTTCTCCTAGGATGTGACTAGCCTAAACTCAGTTGGACACCCCTAGAATTGACCCAACACCCTGCTAGTGTCCATTCCAACTAGGTCGATCCCTCTTACATTCAATGGTTTCCTTCCTTTAGTAGGTCAATCCTCTCCTAGGCTTCGTCTTGGTCTCCCTAGGCTTCCAAAATTCACAGAGACCTATGGATAGGATTCTCTTAGGTGCTAGCTTCTCTACTTCAAGTTTTACATGCCCAAAACAATAGTAACACAACATACCTAAGGCCTCTCCATTGATGGATTGGGGTCACCACAAGCTAGACTCAAATCATCAAGATCCTCCTCACATTGTCACCACAATCATGAAATGTCACATTGACCTCTGTCCTTTATATGCAAGTCTTAGGGTTCATCAAGGAATCCCCTCCACAAGTCAGCATCAAATTAGACTTACATGTGGGTGTGATGCCCCATCACAAACCCATGAAGCCCATCACTAAGCCCCCAAACCCCCATCTCAAAATACAATGGGGTTTTCACCAAATAAAAGGGATAATTTGGTACCCATGAAGATTCCCATGTTTTTGGCACCTAGGACACTAGTGGGAATACCTCTCGATGCTACAAAAGAATAAAAAAACTACATACTCAAAATGGATTGATATGTTATAAGTGTACATGAACACCGTATAAGGATAGTGAGTCCATCCTGTCTAAAGTAGCTACTAGACAACTAGAACTAAAACTCACATGGTAATCACCACACAATAGGGTATTGTGATTCCCCCATCACAATAGGGCTACAACTTTGGAACCCAATCATTATCAAGATAAAAATGATATCATTTTTGTACTCAACTAGGGAAAACTAATAATTTGTCAAAGTTCAAAGATACATGAGGATCCCACATGTGAATGACCATTAGGGAATGTTTTACATAGATAACACCCTTTTGTACATGTAAGTCAAATTTATGGTGTCAACAATCACCAAGGAAATTTTTCTCATATATAAGAGAATACCTAAAATACATAAATCACCAAAGGATGCATGTGATACCATAGTTTTGATCTTTGGAATACATTATATTAGGTTATGTATAAATTGTAAATGCATAGTTAAAATGATGTTAGTTGAGCCTCATAAGCTTAAAAATGATTGTATGTTTTAAAGGACAAATATGTCTTTTATCACTTCTAGTGCATAGCTCAGGCCAAGGATTGAATAATGAAGGACTACACATCTAGATGTGAAAAAGTAGACTTCTATGAATTGTGTGGTATGTTTTCCTTGGTGTGCTACAATCCATGTAAATATTAATATTATAATATAATAAAAAATGATTCAATATAGATATAGAAAGGAAGAGAGTGGCTATGATTCCACAAGAGGGGAGCATGAAGGGGGGGGGCATGGAAAAACAATCATGTATTTCCAATTGTTAAGCTAGGAACTCATATATTTCCCATCAAGTTCCTTAAATTAATCCATCTGGCTCATTTGACTTATAAAGGATAATCATGAATTCCCTTGGAGGTTAGTGGGTGTGTCTACCTCACATAGTTATTGAAGCATGGACATAGTACATTTTTTATGGTGAAGTTTAAGAGTACTTAATTCTCCTACATTAGGGGAAATCATTCTCTCATTTTCATTGTCATTTTCCTCACTCTCCACCATTTTCATGCACATTCTCATTCTATGTTCTCTAGTGTTACTCATCTATACAAATCTAAAGAAGGACCTAAATTGAACACTATGATGAAGAATTTATAGACATTTCTTAATAGATTAAGAGGATATTGGTGAACATGGAGGTTCAAAAATATACAAAGCATTCTCCTAGTGATAATTACTTCACAATGGCTACTTGAGAGTTAAATTTTATTTTCCTAGGTTATTCCTAAAATTAAATCACTAGAATGTGTTGGGGCCTTACCATAACATCTCTACTTTGGGGTACTTACGAGTAAGTTAACCAATACACAAATCCATCTTCTTTGAAAATGAACCATTAGATAGTTAGTCAATATCTATTCAATGTAAAAGGGTCATATTTATTAAATAAGGCCCACCAAGGGGTAGGTACTCATTAGTGATGGGACCATAAATAGTGAGTAATTTTATAGAGTGAGACTACTTATAAATCTAGTAGGATATGTAGTGTTTTTTCAATTCTTGTTATTATATTGAAGCTATGATAAATAGGAGTTTGCCCCCTCAAAGACACCCATTGCTCTATCTTGTATGCATTATCAAACAATTATTATATTCTATACGTTATATATCATTGTGTCTCTTATTTACTTCTTTGTAGTTTATATTTCTTAAATAATTACTCAATAATTACTAATTCTACTAATTAAGCACATTAAAACTTTATAATTTTTAAAATTTCAAAATTCTTGTTTTCAAAAATGTATAACAAATTAATTCAATTATATATTATGTTGCTTTTGTTTCTTTTTATCCTTTCTATTACAATTGCCATTAATAAAAAGCCTTTATTAATATGGCTTAGTCTTCCTATTGCCATCTCCCTTAAAAATCAACCTTTATTAATTAGGACCTTATCCAATCCTCTCTTTTTCAATACTTTTTATTTATCATAATAAATTGGATTGGATTTATTACCTAATACCAATTACTTCTATAGATCAAAATCCTAATACTAATATAGGTATGTGATCATTTCTCATTCCTAATTCATTGATATATTTTCTTCCGTGGAAAAATAAAATTTAGTAATTTTATTTATATGAAACTCAATTACATTTGTAGATGCTAGAAATTATTCAAGTTTTTTATTTATCATAATAAATTGGATTGGATTTATTACCAAATACCAATTACTTCTATAGATCAAAATCCTAATACTAATATAGGTATGTGATCATTTCTCATTCCTAATTCATTGATATATTTATGAAACTCAATTACATTTGTAGATGCTAGAAATTATTCAAGTTTGTCTTTACAAACCTAAAACTTAGTCAAATCATTATAATCTGAAATTCTAAAGTTTTTTCTCAAGATAGAAATCCTATACTATAACCTATACCAATGAAACATCATATATATCTCTCATCAAAATTTTCCAAAAAACAATCTTCTTTATACACTGAAAATTTTTAGCCAATATTCCTAAAGATATTAAGTCCGTCTTTTCATGGAGAGACATTGATCAAAGAGCTCTAGTGTAAGAAAAATAAAATTATAATTAAAGAGCATGAATATATTCAAAGGATTTTGTAGGAGTGTTCTTAGTTATCTTTTAGATCCCATTCTCAATGCAACTCCATCTTTAGATAGCAGTATGCTTCATTGTTGTTGTCCCTATAAACATGCATAAAATAAATGTGAGAGATGGGTGATTTTAGAAGTAGAATTTCATGAAAAAGTGACTGCAATGTAAAGTTCAAAAATTGAATTCTTCTTTCATCCATTGAATCATATGAAAAGATTCACCATAGATTTGGATTTGAGAAACTCCATTATCCTAAGATAGCATTAATACTAGTTTTAATGCCAAAAGTTCACAAAAGTTATTTGTGTCATTATCCAAACCATCCTTAAAAGAGATATTGTAATTCGGGGAGAGATGTAAAATTTCCCTATCCATGCCTTTAGGGGGGATCATGGGGAGGCTCCATCAATTAAATCTCATGGAAATTATTTTTTTATTTCTTCTTTAGGGGATTGATTTGAGATGAATCCTTCCTTATATTGAGGAAAAGTAGAGAGGAAATTTAGGTTTTGCATAGCACATTTCAAAGGAATGGCATCCTTATCTTCAAAGAGATTATATTTTGAAGCTGCTAGATTTTCCATAGGCTATTATTCAGAGGGAGAGATGTATACTTCTTTGAGTCCTTTCTCATACACTGGTTATTGAGGAATTATTCAATGGATCTCCCCTTCCAATCATTGTTCAAACTAGTCGAGCAATATTTTTCCTTCTCATACCTCTAAAGTATAAGCAAAGGTCATATTAAGGTTATATTTTCTCTCACAATCATATTCGTAGAGATAACACCGACCTAGTCCCTCATTACTTCTTTTTTGAAGGGCATCCCATCTTAGGGAGTTAGTTTTTAACAATAACCACATGAATATTTTTTATTTTCATAGGAATTTAAATTTTTAGAGTATCCTTGACCACCGAGATTGTGGGTTTTCATTACCCTCGATAGTAAGGGCTTTATATCCCGTCCTAGGTCCATAATTACCTATAGGATTCAAAGAAAAAATGAGGTGATATTATTTATCTTTTATATTTATGAAACAAATTCTTAGTTTTTGAATATAGAATTCCCATATTTCTTCATTCTCCTCTCAGAGTCCAATATCATCCCAAGAAATCCATTGTTGCATTACATATACGATTATGATTCCTTGAGATGCTTGTCTCAAAATATGGTAGCCACAACTTTTCAACTCCAAAAATAGTTGAGTTGGGAGCCTATATGAACCATTGCTACTAATCCAGATATCCAAGCCAATTTGAACTTTAATTCCTCTGCTAATTATCCATACAACCAATTTCCTAACAGGGGGAAGGTCGTAACCACCGATTCCATATTATTGATGTGTTATGAATATGTCTAATTGGATTTCTGACCCATTCCTCTATGGATTCACGAGTAATATATTTATATTTGATTTCCTATGCCTAGATTCCAGAGCCTTATATCAATCTCTATACATTCTTAGCTCCAACATGATTTTAAAAATGGAATATATTCTTTAGGCCCCATTCACTTTGAAATTTTGGATCAACAAGTTTCTTTGAGGAGGCTAATACCATCCCTTTTTTCCCTACCTCTTTGTACTAAATGAACTTAAAAATTAATGCCTAATTTTGTTTAAGAATCCTTTCAGGGTCCATGCCATGGACCTCCAATAGATGGGGATGGATTCTAGAACAAATTTAAAAAGAACCAATCGACCACCTATAAAGAGCCATTTATTGCATCATGTGTTGAGTTTATTCTCTATCTTGGCTATCAACCACTTGTACTCACCTCTTTGATAATTATTTACTTTCAAATGATAACCTAAGTATTTCATTACATCATGTGTTACCAATACCTTAAAAGGAAAGACTTGGGAGTACATAACTTTTTCATTCTTCAAGTGGCCCCAATAAGAGTTTGTTGACTTGTCAATGTTTGGTTTCAATTCATTGATGTGTTCATTATTTATTTATTAACATATTTGACTCAATTATCTTATAGAGCTTAATATTATTATTTTTATATGTCTATTTTTTCACCTTTTACTTATCTAACTCAATTCCCTTATATCATTTATCAATTGTTATTTTTTAATCATTATGCATGTTCTAGAATATATATATATATATATATATATATATATATATATATATAAGAAATACACAGAGATAAAATAAAAGTTGACTTCTATTAATAAAGAGAACCTGCTCAAACTGTAAAAATGCAGACTGAAACAAACTTGCTCGAATGATGGTAGCTTATCTATGAGAAGAGATGTGATGGCTACGCTCATTCACAAGAAGATGAGTAAAATGAGGCTCCAAATGCATTTTTAACATAAAACATAAATGATAAAAACCTAAACATCCAAAACCCTAACCCCAGGAGATGAAACGCCAAAAGGTTTATGGGCCTTGATGGGGGTAGTTGATACGTCAACTTCTCAAGGGAATAACTTTTTCATACGATCTGTTTTTGGGGCGCTTGATACACCATTCAAAATTTATAGCCAAGAAGTACATATTCCATTCAGCTTAACATCTAAATCTAGCCACATGCTAGACGTTGTCGAGCCCAAAAAATGTCATTTAGGGCCCCAGAAATATGGGACCCAAAAAACTGTAAAACAAATTCCAAAATGGAAATTGTTCTTTGAGCCAGTGGAATAGATGGGTGGCCACTGATATCCACTTGGATCAATTCTACTATTTTTTAGTGTAAATTCATTTGTAGGGTTGTATTTTGTGGCATTTCTATATTTTCTTCCAATAGTTTATCATTTGTTGAACTAGTCTATGCTTCATTTGTTTCTATATGTTGGGAATTTTTCAAATTTTCTTCATAGATTTTTATTTCATGCATTGTCAAGGGATCTCTTATATTTTGTAGTAAAATTTTATTTTCCATGGGTGGTCCCAACCCCTCACAGTCTCTTCAATAATTGTCAAAAGGAAAGAGGTATCTGTATTAGGTGCATCCCCCCATATTATGTAAGGCACCATCAACTAACCACATGTTGTGGTGGTTGTACACATATGGAAACATGTCCCAACAAATTGCATACATGACACTATGGTCGATGGCATGTACATGAATTGAAGGTGTTTTCTTTGTTCTTTTGTGTCATCTAGCTTTCAATGAAACTCATCTACGAAGTATAACAATGGGAATCTTCACTCTTGTTCTCTATATTTGGCTTCTTGTTGTGCTATATCATCTTCCCTGCATAAAGATTCTCACTCATATCCATGTTCCAATGTCAATTGTCTTTAAATATGTGCATAGCATCATTGTCTCACCATTGCATCTTCATCAATTTACACTACACTATTCTTCCCCTGTTGTAGTGTTATGGATTGGTAAATCTTAGTCTTCCTAAGCTCTTTACACAACATGTTCCTCCCAATAAACATTTTATTGTAGTTCGTTAGCAAGGTGTCATTGATTATCTGGGGGTTGGTCTCATGTCCATGTCCTCATTTAGACGCTTCCTATTCTTGGTTCTTAATTTTCTCTCTAGTTCTTGGTTATTTGGTCAATTAGGTGAGAACACTACTTCCTATTATTTATCATGGGTTTCAACATAGTCTTAATGAGTAACATCCTTTCATAACACTACTTAATTTTCATATAACGACATTTTATTTACGAATAGATTCATATGCATGTTTGAAAAGAACATGTGTGCAGTTTAAATTACTAATGGATTGTTATGATTAATGCATACAAATTCATTAAATCCTTGCTTCGAGTCCCACACTAACCAGGGTCAAATGTCCAGAGAAACCCAAAAAGTGTTATGACACACTTATAGTATGAAACTACTAACATTGATTGCAAGAAGTACATGAAAACCCACACTAATTTATGTCAAATATTGTGAGAAACCCAAATGACTAATAATACCATTGTGGAATCATACTTGAAGGGAAGGACTCTAGTTCAATGAGGATAAACTAGTGTAGAAATCTTAGGACTTTGCAAGGCAAAGGGGTAAATAATGATTTTTTCTAGAAAATATTCTCCTAATCATAGATGACTTTAGGGGATAAATTTTGCAAATGGGCTAATTTTCCATGGTTTTTCCCAAAAAAAGGTTCGCCAGATTCCATTTTTTCTAAAAACAATTTGCCCAAATTCCATAGAATAAAATTATTTTACCTTAAAATTCGCCATTTTTTTATAGAAACTATATACAATCCTTAAAAAATTGAATATTTTTACAAAACTATCGCCAAATATTTTACATTCTACATATTAAGAATTAGTGAGATTAGCACAGGTTTCTACATTTTAATGTAAATTTACATCCTTAAAATTATCCCTTCTCCTAATGTTTAATTAGGTTTTAAGGGATAAAGTTTATGAGACTAAATTAGTAATTGCATATCATGTGACCTTTATTAAATTGTATTAACCTTTATTTCACCCTAAAACCTGATTATGGCTTCTAATTACCTTTGTTGAAAAATAACTAAGAAATGAAAGTGTTGTTTTTTTGTTATTAAAGAAAACAAATTGTTGCTTTTTGGTATTAGTATGAAAGGAAAGTAAATAGGTGTTTATGATTATAGTGTGAACAGAAAATAAGTTGATGTTTTTGGTTATTAAAGGGAAAAAGTACGCTTATAGTTGGTTTTGATATATATTCCAGTTGTGTCTTGGGGAAATGAGGGTTCTTTTGGTCACCTATCTAGAAAGTGATTGAAACAGTTGAAGACTACTCATAGCATTGTCTGAGTGGGTAATATGGGTTTGAAGGTGTACCTAACTTGGGGGAGGTACTAAAGACAATTTGTGAATTCCATTGTTTATAAAAACCACACAACTAGAGGTATAATGGTATCAAGAGCAAGAGTGGGTAGAGTTATTGCACACTAGAACCTTGATAGGAACGATGTTGATGTAGCCAAATGCCTCTCCGCCACACAATTGCTTGTAACAGTTTGATATTATGGACAATAGTTGCCATTACTTAGGAAAATGTGTTTCTTATTAAGGTTACCATTAGGTTAGTGAGCCACAAAGTATTATCATTGAGATAGGGCCCTACATGAGGGGAGTCATCCTTTTCTTGGTGTTTTCATTGATTGGGAGGAAAATTTCCCTTAGAGTGTGATTCCCCTAAGTCTACCAAGGGATTTGAATATTGGTTTGCACCAATTGGTTGGACATGATCGAAGTGAGTTGGGCTTAATAAGTAATAAGTTATTTATTTTTTTTATTTTTTTTAATGTATAACCTTTTCTACTATAAAGAAACAAATTATGCGTGTTAAGGCTTTATATTGAGTTTAAAAAGGAAAATATTTTGAATAACTAACCCACAACAAACTTGGTACATAGGGGCTATTACATTATGATTTCTTGTCTTTCCCAGTAGCATGATGATATATTTTACCTAGGGAGAACCCTTTTCAAAAATATATGAAAAAATGAATTTTAGAGAGGACACCATGATGCAAGAGCATCCCTAGGGTTTTGGAAATCTTACATCACCCAAAAACATTTTCAATTCACTTTCATCTTTGTTACATTTTTTTTAGATTTCCAACACATAGATAATGGTTCAGTGTTTTCATCCACACATTCACATACCTTGGGATTAGAATATGAATATTGGATATGTTGTGTAAGAGGTCCTTATATACTTACATGCATACTTTTAGAATCATATAGTAACTTTATACTTTGTTCCCAAGCCTAGAACCAGTGTGCAATAAAATTCCAAAAATTTATCCTGCACAGATAGTGGATTAGTATTTTGATTAGTGCACACTCATATTTTGGAATACATGCCTAAATTTTGAATATGATCTCAAGGAAAGGTATGTCTTCATTATCACCAATTTTTAGAAAAAGTTGATGCTACGTAGGTGTCCAAAACTATCACGCAATGAGTTCTAGATTTTAGTTATACGTTGACAAAGGACTAATATTTTGATCAGTGTGCTCTCATACTTTGGATTTAAGATATTAAATTTGGATATGTTGTATAGGAAATATTCCTCTATATTTTCACCAAATTTCATCAAAATGTGTTGAGTTTAAGTACCTCACCCAAGCCATTCACATTTTAGAGACTGCACAATTTGTTTTCCAGAAATATGGGTTTAGTATTTTGCCTTGTGCAGAACGAATATTTGGCATAAGAGTTATAAATTTTCATAATATGTAGATGTCATATTCCTCCACCTTCCCTAACATTTTCATAAAAAAATATTTAGTTTAATTGGGTCAATAAATTCAAACACAGAGTGTGATGGGACCTATGTAATGTTTTTCCACATATGCATTTTTTTTTCTAATTTAGTTTTGAATATTCAAACTTTGAATTATGGATTGTACCTAGAAGGTCAAGAGACATCCATTACATTTTATAATTATAATTATGCATTTTTTTAAGCTACCCAATGAAATGAAAAGAATTGGGATTTGAACAATCACCTAGTCTAGCTTAAATATATGAAGCCTTATTGTAATCAGGGCCTTTGGTATCTCATAGATTAGTATCTAGAGTAAGTCTCTGTAAAATCCAAAGACCTTGGTAGTTATATGAATGTGCCTTTATCTCTCCTTTGTTTTGGTATTCTATAGATATTGATAGAGTGTTGATCTAGATACATATACATAGTCTCTTTGAATGAAATGAGGCATGGGAGAATTAGCCATTGATCCTAATAAAGTTGTTGGATTTTTCTACATGTTCATGTTTATTCTATCTTGTCTATTTGTTGAATTGAATTCTCTAATGTGTGGGTTGTTGTGATTTTTTTTTGCAATTCTAATTTGTAGAGGGTTCATGCTTGCATGCATCACACCAAGTGATAAATCACGTGTTCTAGCTTATATTAGGTTTCATGTTTGTTCCATAAAAAAATTCTCATCTTCAGCCTTCCACAAAGAAGTCAGGTATCTCACTCATTGTTCTCTTTCCACATGTCTATATTAATGGATTGTCTTGCATGAAAAAACAATCTATCAAATAACTTGTGTCCTTGATCCTCCACTCAACCAACCATATGTGCTTGTAAAAATACCCCCATGACTCGTAGGTGAGTCCAAACCATGGTTACAACAAAACAACATAAAAACACAATTAAATTTTCAAAATAACAAAATTTCCATGTGTTCCTTTGAATGGCCCCTCAATTTTTGGTCTTATAATGGTTAGTCCCAATGTGAAGCTTGCCCAATCTTAATAAGAGTCAGACCCTATTCCAACTCGAAGAGTATTATAAGAACCTAATTTTCTTAGATTGTTTTCCAAACTAGGAAAATGCTCTAGACTTAAGATAAACCCAACGTAATCATGAATAATCTATGCTAAAGTGAAAATAAATGAAATACAAAAATAATAGAAAGATCACACCATAGAAACTTGAAACACAAAATATATAGTCAAAACTTGAGTACCAGGAGAAAACCTACACAAAAAATAGTGGCCATCACAACCAAAAGGTTACAATGATTATTCAACATGATATGTGTTTGCATGTCCATTTAGTTTGCAATGTCTTTGGATCACTATTTACACTTAGAGACATGCTCCAAATACATGAACAATAATCTAGACCTTCAAGACTAATAGAATCTCATTGTTCTTATTGTTGTCTTCTCACTTCACTCACATAAGATCATGCAAGAACTCAATACTTGGGTTATGGAACCCTTTCTCAAAAATTATCGTTCTATAAATAGGAAAACATTTGGTACAATAAAGGGTTAGATCATTAATGCCCACTAAGCCTACATAATCATGTTTTCTCTTAATGACTATCATGTCCACTACAATTTACAGCATTGACCTCAAGCACAATCAAGGGTTGACTCATTGATGCCCACATTGAAACATAGTAACACTTAATGACCATTGAGTCCATTACCATTTATGGCATTGGCTTCCTTAACCACCCACTATGTCATAACCATTAAAGGTTACACCCATGTAGAGATGTTGGATTAAACTCACAACATCAACTTATACAATAAATTCCCATTTTGTTCGTAATCACCAAGTCTTACATCCACCTATGCATGTCAACTCGTTAACTAATGCACAAGAAGATATGTGGACATTTGGTGGCCAAGTCAAACTTAGCCACCATGGTGAACTACAACAAGGTTACATGAACAACACAAGACCATGTCCAAGGGTCTAGAGCCCACCTAATTGAGTGATACAAGAAAACTGACTAAAATATAGGAGATCCTTAAAGAATTTATTGAACACAACAAATGAGTTCTTACAACACATTTACAGTGTAACTTACCACTGAACACACTACTTTTGTGTTAATTTTTAAGTATGAATTTATAATAAATAAATAATGGTAATTCAATTTAAAAATGGAAAATGATAATGTTGGAATTTGATATTAAGAGAGTTTGGAAAACAATGCACATGCAATGTGAATCCAAATGTATTATCTCAATCCGTTCAAATGGATATTTTCAAGGCAAAGTTCACCCTGAGGTCTCATGTTCTAATCCAACTAAAGTTCAAGTCCAGTGGAGTCTTGCTAGGTTACCAATGGATATTGAGGCTTGTGGTTGAGATGCCAGCCATCGAAATATTGTGTGTGTGTGTGTGTGTGTGTGTGTGTGTGTGTGTGTGTGTGTGTGTGTGTGTGCGCGCGCGCGCGCACGCACACACGTGCGCATTTACAATGTAATCGTATATATAGAAGTAAAGAGATGGGTGTGTGTGTGAATACAATTACAACGTAATCATATATATAGAAGAGAGGAGATTGGTCACGATAAATAAGTATGGCCTAGTATAGTAGGGTTCCTAATTAGTAATTATGTATTCTATTAGTATATAATTAGATTCAATACATCGATCCTTCACTCTTGGTATGTCCAACACACAAATGAAGTACTAAGGATAAGGTTGACTTCGTTTTAATGTTATATTCAAATATCATATGGTCATCATAAAACTTCTTATTATCCAAGAGTAGCCTTTGTTGGTAAGAAAGAATGTCCTCCATCATCGTATTCTTAATTTTTATAGCACAATTGAATCCATAGTTTTCACTTCCAAAGTGAGTTTCCTCCCTTCTAGAGACTTCACAAAAATTTGAAATCCCTCTTCTAAGTGAAAATGTAGATGAAAATTTCCATTTACAAATTTGTTGACATCTTTTTTATTCGACGTTATTTTTATAAAATAGTCTTAAAAATGGGGTATACATCTTGCCTTCTTGAATCTTCACTCATACATGGTTTTTGATTCATCTACCTTAGGGGAAGGATTATCTGCATACCCTTTAGATGTTGAAGCTGGAATATTGGGATATTAAGAAAATTTAACTACCTC
This sequence comes from Picea mariana, assembly GCA_032191745.1. NCBI lineage: Eukaryota > Viridiplantae > Streptophyta > Pinopsida > Pinales > Pinaceae > Picea > Picea mariana. Next base: position 60,222 of record JASDQU010373486.1, read on the forward strand.
TACTTGAGATTGTCTACACTCTAAAATTTTTGGAAAAGGGAGGTGATCCCTTCCTATTGTAGAATAATTCCCTTGGTCACATCATGACTCTATGAGCCTTGATTTTATCTTTGTGTAGAAGAAGATATAGAAACATAATGATCAATAGAAGAAATAATGTAGCAAATGTAATTTCTAGATTCATCGGAGTGTAGTGAAACATTTTGTTATAGAGATATTAAATCTCAAAATAAGGCCCTCATTTGGGAATCTCTTATAGAGTTAAATAAAATCACAAAATTCATCACTTGAATATGATGATATGTGAGCACAATGATCTTTACATGAATATATTAGTAGTGATTCAAGCTAACACATACTAATATTTTTGGTGTTGGTCTTGGCAATATGTTGTTGGAGGCTTTTGTGTCATATATGTGTTAGTTAGGTGTGTTACGAAGAATTATGTATTTATAAAAAAACACCATTTATTTTCTAATTTAGAAGTTAGTTTTGAAGTATTAATGTAACATCCCCATCGTTACGACTACAAGCGAAGCAGTAGTGCAAAATTATTTATTTTTGTCTTTAGTAAAGAAGGCGGCGATGAAAACAGTTTAACGACACCACTAACGATGAACACAAGCATGCAGTCCAGAAAATAAGAAGCTATGACTCCACTCACTGGCACAGGTGAAACTGGGAGAAACATGCATAGGACAACAAGGAGGAACAACTACCCGCCCGATGCAAACAAAACATGCCTATAAGCTAAGGGACAACTTCCCCCTCCCGACACAACGGCCTTGATGAACAAGACTGGAACCTCAAGGCACGTGAACCAAACACATGAAGGTGTTCCACCCATGCGCCAAGAGAAACTTACAACGCTTGACAACACTCACACAGAACCCACCGACTTCGGCCAAGTTCTCGTTCGCCACTATCCAATAGGGCGTGCCATGATCCCTGTTGGGTCGCCAAAGTACCATCTTTTTACCAACCTTTCACTTAACTTTCAAGTCACTTTCACTTCACTTTTAACCATATTTCACTTTCCCACACCCTTACATTAAACCATTTTCATGATTACATGGGTTTTAGACATATTATTTTCCAATGCATCTATTTTAGTGTTTTTGAGTGAATTTATGATTAAATATTGGAAAAATGACATGTTTACACTTATATATGAAAGTGGGATGAGTTCCATGATGTTTACAGGTGTATTTGAAGACTCCAACCAAGTCAAACTTGACCATCAAGCCTCAAATTCGAATTTCCTCTTCAACCCCTTGAAGATTTGATGAATATTTGGAGATCTACTCAAGTATCTTGGATGGAGATTAATCATGAAAGAAATATTTGTGAGAGTATTTGTAGAGATATCACTTGATATGTGTGAGCACATGATTGTAACCAAATGAGACATTTGTGGATCTAGGAGAGATTTGTGGATCTAAGTTATCTTAAACTTTTGTATAAATAGGAGTGCCTCCTCCATTTCAAAGGGGGACTCTTGGAGCATTGTATCCAACTTATGATGGAATAAGAATCAAGCTTTCTTTTCACATCAGTTTCCATTCTCTAGTTTAGATTTAGAATTCTTTAGTTTATGTGTTACTTTGTTCTTGGGAGAATTGAGCTCACTCCAAATAGATCATAGTAGCATTTTCTTCTTGTTCTAATGCTTTGAATAGGTTTATATGCTTTATTGT
>JASDQU010373486.1:61968-74236 GCA_032191745.1 Picea mariana
TTGGGAGAATTGAGCTCACTCCAAATAGATCATAGTAGCATTTTCTTCTTGTTCTAATGCTTTGAATAGGTTTATATGCTTTATTGTTTTTATTAGAATTATTTGATGATCTTGATTGTTGATAGGTTATTTGAAACATTCTGAGAAGACCTCCTGAAAGGGAGCTAGTGTTTTCTTGCCTAAAACAACTAAGCCTTTTTAAGTGTATTTTTTTTCAATGCATGAGTGTTTACTTGATGATCTTGATTGTTGATAGGTTTTGTGAAACATCTTGAGAGGACCTCCTAAAAGGGAGCTAGTGTTTTCTTTCCTACAACAACTAAGTCTTATTAAGTGGAATGAAAGAGTTAGGATTTGATTGAATTTTCTTAGATTAGAGTTAGATGCCTACTCCTGCATATATTTTGTTGGCATCATCACAAGCTTACGAGCATCCCTGGTTGATAATTAAATGAAAGCAATTTAAGCAATTGAATTGCCCCAACAATCCCCTCATCGGGAATCATGTCGTCCCCAGGAGATAGACGCATCAATAACCTTGGCATGACACATCCTATGTGGATTGAGGACTCTAGATAAATCTGACGCGTTAGGAGCCAAATACCGACAAGAAAACCACGCCCATACCCCAACAACAGGTCGACGAGACGTCAGAGGATGACAACCAAAGAAGACACCAGCCAAAACACGACTTCGTCAATAACCTAACCCTTTTATCAAGTCTAACTGGTCAATAATTGCAATCTAATTAGCATTAAATACCGATCTAATTTAACCAGTCTAAATCACAAAGCCAGTGATTTACAACCTACTTTTAACATGATATACAATTCTATTTTAGCGAGTCTAAATTACCAATTTAGACAACCACTATATATCAATTAGCATTAACCACATATCAAATTTTAGCAAGCAAATACTCCTACTAGTTAATAGATGGAAATTCTAATTTAATCTTAATACAAATCTAATTCACAAGTCTAAATTTACAAGTTAGACATTATTACAATCAAACTAACATTAATACAATCTAATTTAATCATTAATTACAATCTAAATGGGCAATTCTAAATTAATCCCAAATTTTATTCTAACTAGCAATTGTCATCATATAACAACATTAACCATTTCCATGCAGAATGCTAAAATGAAACACTTATTAACACATTAAATTACACCATGTTGTTTATCTATACTAACCGTACCAAAAAGACAGTTGTCTATTAACATTAAAAGAATCTGCTAAGAAGTGGCAATGCCATTAAATCCATATAGATTCAATGAGATTAAATCCATATACATTCAATGAGATTTACTGCCATATGCATTTAATGAGATTTAATGCCATAAGCTTGATCATAATTAATGTTATTTAGAGTCATTCAATGCAGTCTATGCCATTGTTAAATGATATCCTACAACATAATTATTACTGCTAATTAAAATAGAGGGAAGTTTTCCAAAACCATAATGTCAATTATTAATGCAGTCAGGAAAAAGAAAAGAAAACTCAGGGGTAAGAACGCCGAAGAAAATAGTTAGTTGTCTAATAAAGTTTCTAAACTCATTGTCATCAATGCAGAATCAATTAGTGGTTTGTCTAACTTACAGGGAAGATATCGTTGTCTAAAAAGATATGGTTGTCAAGTGAAAACAAGAACAAGACTTTAACCGAAAAATTGACACCGTTCACTGTCTAAATAAAGATTTAATCAAATGTAAAGTCTAGCTAACTGTTGTCATGTGGTTAGCTGTTGTAAAGTCAGGATTTCTACCCACACCACAGTTCGTTGCCCACAAACAACGCTACCTAAAACCCAACGCTATCCAATGCTATCAGAAATTACAGCCATACATGTTCTCAAACGCAAAGTTAAGGAGATATGAATAATAAGGACTAACAAGCCAAAACACAGCTATGAGAGTTTACACGACTGTTATAAAAATGGAGGTGTCACACGACTGTTGGCGAGTAAGACGCAGTCAACAAAATCTCACATGCACTCAAGGATACAGGTGGAATCGTGGCTGTAAAAGCTTGATCGTTGGCAGTAAAAGAGGGTAAAAAGTTACACCACAGTCAAGGGCCATCTATGGTTGTCATCTGGAAACTAAATAGCGGTTAATCAAGAAAGAAAATATAGCCTGTGCATACTATCTGAAGAATCATTGTCACTGATGATCAAGTTGTAGTTGAAATTCCAGCAAACGCAGTGTAAATATTTCGCTTTTATTCAAGAAAATGTTGTCTAAAAAAAAATTGTTGTAAAATGAAAGCACATGAAGATTTGGCTGAGAGAAATACTAGTTCGTTGTGTGATGAATCGTTGACTAAAAGGGGTTTAACAATTATAAAAGGGAACTAGCAGGGAGTGGATTACAAATCGTTTTCAATAACATAAGAAAAAAAAATGTAGTAGATACAACATATGTAAATGAAGAGAATGCAACGGGGTCTATGTATTGAACGTTGTCTAAAATTTGTTTCAATCCCAGGTTAAAAAAAAATGCAGTCAACCAAGGGGAAATTTCGTTGCCTTTTAATCAAGAACTTTCAATCACCGACTGTACATATCATATCATTTCTGAAAGGTATAATTGCTTCTAAGAATTAAATTCCTTCTAGATAGTCAAATCATTGTGGAAATTAGAATACTTTTCTAGATAGCAGTCAGTAAAATGTAAATCGCAATCCATAAACCAAACATGCACTGGGATTGGTTTAATAACGCAGACGCATAAAAAAAAAATGCAGACAACATTAAGAGAAACCCATTGGTACCCGTTCAGAAGAAGGCACAAGAAAAATCATTCAACCAAGAATGATCAACAGGGGAAGACTACTGGGCAAAAGCATCCGTCACTCATCATCATCGCACAGAAAGGCAGAGCATTAGGATCTATAGGTCTATTAACACCGAAGTGACGACCGTCAATCTAGGTCCTAGCCGACTGCCCAGGCGAGGACTGGTGAGCTAGGGACGAGGGTGAAGAAAGAAGTGCAACTCATCACAAAATCAATAAAACCACAAGATGGTCAAGACATGTAGGGATCGAAAGCCAAGGGAATCAATCAACATCGAGATTAAGGTTATTGGGGGGGGATTCAATTATCAACTAAAACGCTAAGACAATCATTTTCTTACCTAATTAAAAATCCATAATTAAAAGCGTAAGTATACTAATAAACTACCATGCAGAAACAAAGGAAGTGTACCGTAGACCAAGTAGCCTGCTTTGATTTGTTGTCCCGCGTGCTCCATGCAACTCTCACTTGTCGACCGATGAGACTTCATTAATACCTCCCATCCAACGCTAGGGGTACTCTTCTTCCCCCTTAGCCCCCCAAGCCACAAAGGGGCCACGCACACTAAACCAGAGAATCAGCTAGCGCCCAGCTCACCTCGCAAGGTTGAGTTACCACTCCTCACCGAGATGGGTATCCTAAATCCCACAAGCTAAGTCAGTCAATTCTAAAATTCTGTAGTTTAACGTTACACATAACAGAAGAGATCCAACAACTTCCTCCTCCCTCCTTTATATAGATTTTCTAAGTCAATTACTTTCCCAAAATCCCTTTTAATTTATTGTTCAATAATTTAATTCATAATAATCCTCCCCATACATGTGTCACCCATCCCCTTCATTGCACCATAAATTAATTTCCTTAATTAATTAATTACCCCTATTTCCCTCACCCACCTAAAATCATTCCTAGAAAGTTCTTAAATGCTAGATACCTTGCTAAGTTAGACTTTCTGTTTTTTCCTTATGTTTCCCCTTTTTTTTTATGTTTCCCGTTTTTTCCTAGTTTCCTAATTCTTTTAGATTTCCCTCTTTCCCTTTTTATTTAAAACTCAATTTGGCAGGTGTAGAATATTAACTTTTTCCCTTTTTTTCCTTTTTATTTAATAAATTTTAATTAGCATAACTGACAAAACAATTATTTCCCCTTTTAAATTTTATCCCCCAAAATATTTTTATAAATTAAAAGAATTAATTACCCCCTTCTTGACACATGATTAATGATAATTATCATTTTTATTTATTTATTTTTATTTTTATTTTTACATACATATTTTTATTTTACCGCAAGTTTCACCTAGACCTAGATTTTAATTTTCGAGGTTGGGCGACATTTTATTAGGGAAATTTGTTTTAAATTTATCTTATCACGTTATTCATCCTAAGGCCATCTAGGTTTAATCATTTATTAATTAACAATGTGACGTGCCCTTCAGAACGCACTAGGTGCTCCAAGGGTGCCACTCGCCTCTCTATGTTTCTCCTACACGACATGCCCTTTAGGACACATTACGTGCTCCAAGGGTGCCACTTGCCTCTTTCCATTTTTCTTGTGTGATGTGACCTTCAAGACACACCACATGCTTCAAGGGTGCCACTCACCTCTTGATTGACTTGGTAGACATCAAAAGCCTTTGGAGTCAATACTCCGCCAAGTGATCTTGTGGGAGACTAAGGGCCTCTAAGGAATAAGTCCCATGCCTTATTGCCTGCCCCTTAGAATCATTGTGAGCGACTGTCGCAGTCGGCCCTCACGGCATTGTGGGTCTTCTCAAACTAGGTAGTCGTTAACCTACAGTTCGAGCCACGGCGGGAGTGTTATTAGGTTGTGGCAGGGTTGTTGTCCACACCTCTCCCTCAGCATCTCTGGTAGTCATGTGTGACCCCTCTACTCCACATGTGAGTCTGGTCAGCAAGCTATCATCAGCCTGCATCATCAAGGAATCATGTCAGAAATATATCATAATCATATCATCTAATCATATACACAGATGTCATATATAAAACAATCAAACCCCAATGGTCCTCTCCCTGACTCGATCTGGAGTCCAAGGGGTTCCATCAATGCCTCTGCATCCTCGAGGTCCAAAATCCTACACACTCAGGAAAACCGAGTCAATAGCACCTGTCTATGTTATGCAGCAAAATAACATGTCATCAATTCATAACTCTTCATAATCATAATCAAATGCCAAAAAGTATAATAATCTGGATCACTTGCGAGCAAGTGTCCTCAAAGAGTAATTTCGCTCAGTGTGCCCAAGAGAGGGATGTTACATACACCCCCTCTTTGTCTAAACTTCGTCCAAAAGTTTCACAGTATATAAGTGCTGAAATAATGCGTATCACAGTATCATATGTCTATCTATCAAACAAAAATGGAAACTGTTGGTGCATATCATATGCATCCTCCCAAGTTGTCAAGTGTGGACTATAGTGGTCCCACTAGACCTTGACCTGATCTATTGTTCGACGCCGTAGCTGTCGAATGTGATGATCCAGAATGTGGATTAACTCATCCATGATCACCCCCTCATCTGATACCTGCAAGGAACTCATTTCAATCACATGTGTAGGATCACTAATATAATGTCTCAAAACATATACGTGAAAAACATTGTCCATACGCCTCAAAGAATCAGGTAAGGCTAGTCGATAGGCCATGGGTACCTTCTTCTCCATAATCTTGAAAGGTCCCATGAAACTGGGAGAGATTTTATCTACCTTTCCAAACTTGATTGGACTCTTATGCGGTTTAACCCGCAAGAAGACCCAATCGCCAACCTTGTAACTACGGTTGACATGGTGCGCATCGGCATAACTCTTTTGTCGATCCTGCACTTCTTTAATCCTTTGTCTTATTGTTTTCATTTTCTCTTCCATTTCTTGGATCGCTTCTGGTCCCACCAAGACCCTATCCTCAAGCTGATCCCAACTCAAAGGCATATGACACGATCACCCATAAAGAAACTCGAAAGGCGCCATCTTAATGGTTCTTTGGTAACTGTTGTTATAAGTGAATTCCACCCGTGGCAAGAATTATTCCCAACGCTTTTGTTTGTCCATCATGTACATGTGCATCATGTTCTCCAAGGTCTGGTTCGTTCATTCGGTCTGCCCGTCAATCTCCAGGTGATACGCAGTACTGAAGTTAAGTTGGGTTCCCAAGGCCTCTTGGAAACTAGTCCAAAATCGTCTAGTAAACATTGATACCCAATTGGATATAATCCTCTTGGGCATGCCATGCAGCCTCACAATCACACTGATGAAAACTCTAGCTATGTCAGGTGCCTGATACGTCGTACGCACGGGAATAAAATGAGCACTCTTCGTCAGAGTTTCGACTACTACGAAAATCGAGTCGTGTCTCCTTACCGTCAGTGGAAACCCAACAATAAAATCCATTGAAATAACCTCCCATTTCAATTCTGGAATAGCGTGTGGTTGTAGTAAACCTGTTGGATGTCTATGTTCAACCTTTGCCTGCTGACATTCTAGACATTGGGCCACATAGTTGACTATGTCTTCCTTCATTCCTTTCCAGAAGAATAAGGGTTTAAGGTCTGCCCTCATCTTTGTGACTCCTGGGTGAGCCATGTATATTGATCTATGAGCCTTGATTAGGATCAAGCTCCTCAACCCGTCATTCGGTAGTATGTAAATCCGATTTTTAAACCTCAATAATCCATTGTTGTCAAACGTAAATCCTCCAAATCTTGGTACCATCATTGTGTTTTGTCTGATAAACTCCTTGACCTCTTTGTACCATTCATTGTCATGCTGTAAAGTTAGAATCTTTTCACATAGATTCGTTTGAAGAGGCAACACCGAAAAGAGGTGTGGTCTCTGACTCAATGCATCTACCACTTAGTTCATTGTTCCTTTTATTTAAGTAATCTTGAAGTCATACTCTCTAAGAAATTCCAACCAACGTCGTTGTCGCACGTTTAGGTCGCTTTGCGTAAAGATGTGTTGTAGTCCACAGTGGTCCGTCTTTAGTTCAATTTTTTGTCCAACAAGGTAGTGTCTCCAAACCTTCAAGGAATATACGATGGCTAACAACTCCAAATCATGCATCGCGTAGTTCTCCTCATGCCTTCTCGGTTTCCTCGAGATGTAAGCGATCACTCGTCCGTCTTGCATCAAGATTCTGCCTAAGCCTTCCTTGGATGCATCTGTGCATACCAAGAAGTCCACGTCGACCTTTAGTATCGGTGTTGTTTTCAATAGCCTCTTGAGCCTCCCAAATTCTTCTGTGCATTTCTCGATCCAAACAAACTTCTTGTTCTTCTTCTGCAATTCCGTGATTGGATTTTCTATCTTTGAAAATCCCTTGATGAACTGTCGATAGTATCTTGCTAAACCCATGAAAATACGCACTTCCAGGACATTCGTCGGCGCAGGCCATTCCATAATAGCCTCGACCTTTGTTGGATCCATGATGATACCTTTTCCAGAGATGACATGCCCTAAGTAGTGAATCCTCAATTGATAAAACGAGCATTTGGACAACTTCCCATATAATTTGTGCTCTCGCAGACACTGTAGTACCAAGCACAAGTGCTCCTCATGCTCCTCCGTTGTCCGAGAGTAAATCAAAATATCATCAATGAATACTTAGATGAACTTGTCCAAGTAATCATGGAACATGCCATTCATCAAACTCATAAATACCCCTGGGGCATTTGTCAGTCCAAACGGTAAAATAGTAAACTTGTAATGCCCAAACCTCGTCTTAAAGGTTGTCTTAGGGATGTCATCCTCCTTAATTTGTAATTGGTGGAATCATAATCGCAAATCGATCTTTGAGAACATTGTCCCACCCTTCATCTGATCGAACAGATCATCAATCCTCAGTAACGAATATTGATTCTTGATTGTTTCCTTGTTCAATTGACGTTAGTCAATGCAGATCCTCCATGACCCATCCTTCTTTCGTATGAAAATAACAGGCACACCCCACGGTGACACACTTGGATGTATAAGTCCTAGGTCTAGCAATTCCTTTAGTTGCATTCTCAACTCCTATAACTCAGGGGTCGACATCCGATAAGGCGTTATAGCTATCGGTTCAGTCCCCAATTTTAGGTCTATAGTAAAATCTAATTCCCTCTCCGGCGGCATCCCAGGTAACTCCTCCGGAAATATGTCTACAAACTCTCTCACCATCGAAAGGTGTTCTAGACCTTTCACTACTCCCTTCTCATTTAACACAAGGATCTCATAAAGCTTACATCCCTTGTGCATGCTCTTCCATAGCTGCAAGGAAGAGATGAACCTCAGGGAAACTCCCTAATTTCGTCCTACAATCACGTGTTTGTGTCCCTCATCATCGACCAAGCTCAATCGTTTGGTCTTATAATTGAGTATTGCTTCATGTGATTCCAACCAGTCCATACCGATCATTACATCATAAGATCCTAAGATCGTGACGTATAGATTGGCCCTGGTGACAAAATCTCCCAAGTTGAGGGTACAACCCATAACCTTTCCTCCAACCTTCTGTTTGTCTCCCGAAGCCATCTCTATGAAGCTAAACTCGTCCTGTTCGACTGCCTTTACCTTAATCCTTTTTAGCGTTGCACCAGAAATGAAACTCTTGGTAGCACTGGGATCTATCAAAATACTAAGGGTCTGGTCAACAATGGTACCTGATGTCTCGAGCACAGTCGACTGGTGCTCTACCTGGCGTTTATTCACCACTTCATGAATTTGATGGGCCTTGCCCAAATCTCCCACGGTAGTGGGTCCGGCTGATCTAGATGCTCTAGTCCTCTCCACTGGGCAGTCGCGCTGGTAGTGTGGCTCCCAACACGTCCAACACCCATTCTTCGGTCCAGTACTCTTGGTATTCGAAGTAGAAGATGATGGCCTACCGGCCTGGAATCCTAGTCTGTTCTGTTGAACAGGCCTAAACTGTTGTTGTTGCGATCGATGGTATTGTTGATGTTGTGGTCCCCGATAATGTGTCTTTTGCTGAGGTGTTGGTCGTCAAGGTGTAGTGAAAGTGGATCCCCTCTGGAAGCCACGATATCCCATCGTATGTCTAGCCGGTGTCTGAGGCTACTATGCACCAGATGACACCTGCCTTGTTTGTCTCGCTGGAGTCCTGCTCTGACCCCCACTGATAAGATCCTCCTCTGCTATGAGGGCCTTCTGGATGGCATCATGGAAGGTCTGAGGCATCAGAATCCTAACCTTTGCACGTATGCTTCCATTAAGGATAAACATGAACCTGTTGACCTTAAGTTTCTTAGTATCAAGATGCGGTGCATACCGAAGAAATTCCATAAAACGGGCCTCGTACTCGGGCACCGTACGACTGCCCTGTCATAAGGCATTGAACTCATTGAGCTAATGCTCAATGAATTCCTCTAAAGGTACCTCTCTCGGAACCATTCCTCAAACAGTTCCCATGACACGTCTTCGACGACCATGTTCAACTGTGGCAGAAGTGTCTTCCACCATAGAAGAGCACTCCCCTTCAGTTGAAATACCACCATGTGGACCTTCATGTTGGAGGTATAGTCGCGAAATGAAAAGTACATAGCCATATTATCCAACCATGCCTCGGTGGCAGCGTCGTCCGGGGCACCAAAGAACTCAGGAAATTTGACCTTCTCAAGTTCATGGTGAATGCTACCAGTACCAACCAGATTGCACGATGGACCTTTAGGGGGTGCCAACGCCCTAGCCTCATCTCTGTCCAAATGGTTGATCAATGCCTCATACATTTGTTGAAAGGATCTCATTAGCCCAACCACGTCACCCACCACTATATACTCCTGCCCAACAACCTGTTTGTCCCCCTGGGGGTTGGACCCCTCAGGCATGGATGTTACTGGAGGCATCACACCTCCTCCCCTAGCACCCCATCATCTTCCTCTGCGATGTCCTCTAACCATGTTTACCTACACAAATATCAGTCAACTTAATTAGAACTATTATAATCAAAATCATATCAACTAAAGTCGTAGTGATCCCAAGTCGCAGGTTGAACCCTCTCTGATACCATGTGTAACGTCCCCATCATTACGACTACAAGCGAAGCAACAATGCAATTTTTTTAGGAAAGAAGGCGACGACAACAACAATTTAACCACACCACTGATGACGAACGCAAGCATGCATTCCAGGCAACAAGCAACTATGACTCCACTCACTGGCACAGGGGCAACTAGGAAAAACATGTGKAGGACAACAAGGAGGAACGACTACCCACTCGATGCAAACAAGACATGCCTAYAAGCTAAGAGACAACTTCCCCCTCCCGACAAAATGACCTTGACGAACAAGACTAGAACACAAGGCGCATGAACCAAACGCATGAAGGTATTCCACCCATGCGCCAAGAGCAACTTACAACGCTCGACAACACTCCACAGAACGCACCGACTTCGGCCAAGTTCTCGTTCGCCGCTATCCAATAGGGCATGCCATGATCCCCTCATCAGGAATCATGTCGTCCTCAGGCGATAGATGCGTCAATAACCTTGTCAAGACACATACTATCTAGACCAAGAACTCTAGATAAATCTGACACGCTAGGAGTCAAATACCGATAATAAAACCACGCCCATACCCCAACAACAGGTCGACGAGACGTCATAGGAAGACAACCAAGGAAGACACCAGCCAAAACACGACTTCGTCAACAACCCAACCATTTTATCAAGTCTAACTGGTCAATAATTACAATCTAATTAGCATTAAATACCGATCTAATTTAACTAGTCTAAATCACGAAGCCAGTGATTTACAACCTACTTTTAACATGATATACAATTCTATTTTAGCGAGTCTAAATTACCGATTTAGAAAACCATTATATATCAATTAGCATTAATCACATATCAAATTTTAGCAAGTGAATACTACTACTAGTTAATAGATGGCAATTCTAATTTAATCTTAATACAAATCTGATTCACAAGTCTAAATTTACAAGTTAGAAATTATTACAATCAAACTAACATTAATACAATCTAATTTAATCATTAATTACGATCTAAATGGGCAATTCTAAATTAATCCCAAATTTTAATCTAACTAGCAATTGTCATCATATAACAACATTAACCATTTCCATGCAGAATGCCACAATGAAACACTTATTAACACATTAAACTACACCATGATGTCTATCTATACTAACCGTACCAAAAAGACAATTGTCTACTAACATTAAAAGAATCTGCTAAGAAGTGACAATGCCATTAAAGCCATATACATTCAATGAGAAATTAAAGCCATATGCATTCAATGAGATTTACTGCCATATGCATTTAATGAGATTTAATACCATAATCTTGATCATAATTAATGTTATTCAGAGCCATTCAATGCAGTCAATGCCATTGTTAAACGATATCCTACAACATAATTATTACTGCTAATTAAAATAGAGGGACGTTGTCCATAACCATAATGCCAATTATTAAAGTTGTCGGGAAAAAGGAAAGAAAACTCAAGGGTAAGAATGCCGAAGAAAATAGCTAGTTGTCTAATAAAGTCACTAAACTCATTGTCATCAACGCAGAATCAATTATTGGGTTTTCTAACATAAAGGGAATATATCATTGTCTGAAAAGTTATGGTTGTCAAGTGAAAATAGGAACAAGAGTTTAACCAAAAAATTGACACCGTTCACTGTCTAAATAAAGATTTAATCAAATGTAAAGTCTAGCTAACTGTTGTCATGTGGTTAGTGGTTGTAAAGTCAATATTTCTTCCCACGCCACAGTTCGTTGCCCACAAGCAATGCTACCTAAAACCCAACACTATCCAATGATATCAGCAGTTATAGCCATACACGTTCTCAAACGCAGAGTTAAGGAGATATGAATAATAAGGACCAACAAGCCAAAATGAAGCTATGAGAGTTTACACAACTGCTATAAAAATGGAGGGGTCACACGACTGTTCGCGAGTAAGACGCAGTCAAAAAAATCTAACACGCACTAAAGGATACAGGTGGAATCGTGGCTCTAAAAGCTCGATTGCTGGCAGTAAAAGAGGGTAAAAAGTTACACCACAATCAAGGGCCATCTATGGCTGTCATCTGGCAAATAAATAGCGGTTAATCAAGAAATAAAATATTTCCTATGCATACTAACTGAAGAATCATTGTCACTAATGATCAAGTTGTTGAAAATACTAAAACAACTGAGAGGGGGGGTGAATCAGTTGTTTATAAGCTTAAACAATTTTATACCTTTTAAAATATTATTAATCTTCCTTCAAGTGATCATCAACAACATGCAGCATATGTACAGTAAAAGTAAAAACCATCAGTCACACATAAAGTACACACAAAGACAGTTTTTCACGAGGAAACCCATAAAGGGAGAAAACCTCTTCTTCTTCGAAATGATAGGTAGTCTTTTGCAGTTCTGTACATCATTTATAATTGAGCACTAACTCAATGTGAGGCTGCTACCTCTGTTTTACAAGATGCAACTTG
>JASDQU010373486.1:78077-100013 GCA_032191745.1 Picea mariana
AGACTCCCATGCACCAGGCATGGGTACCCTGGTTACAAACCAGGGGCCCTGGTTACTAACCTAGGGTCTTTATCAATATTTGTCTCAGATCACATATCCCAGGAGTGCACTGGGTGCCCTAGATCTTGTCTAGGGTCTTAGTCATCCTCCAGGAGAATGGCTCTCGCTGCTGCATTTAAATTCAACAATACCCAACCTCTACCCCCGTTTTACGCTAGTGTTTCAGAGAGCGGGCCTGTTCAATGAGCAGAGAGCTAGGGTTTTCATCCATATTTTCCCTCTAAATTGGTGCTCGAGTGCTGTCAGCTCTATAGGTACTTCTGGAGACCTTTTAGCTGCGTGGGATCCCCTGCTTTTTTATTTTGATTCTCATCTAACGATTGGTGGTATGTTATTAACTGGTAAGAGCTTAAACCAGAGTAAGGAGCTAGCTCTATTGAATTTCTATGGCCCCTGTAAGGACAGGAAACAGTTCTGGAAAGCTTTGGAGGATAGCGGTTTACTAGCTGATGAAAATTGGGGGGGAATGCATGGGTCTGTTCCCACTGAAGATTTTTACAAGGCGATCTTTTCCTCTCACAATTTGATTGACATTAAACCTGACAAGCTAGTGCCGACTCAGAGAAATGGGTGGTCCGGGCTTGAGTCGGTTGCCAGGAGGCTTGATAGATTCTTGGTAGCAGAGGATATTTTACAGGACACTGGACTCTATCGGTCATGGGTTGAATTTCCATTCATCTCTGACCATGCACCTGTTCTGCTGCAGTTAGAATTACCTCCGGCGTATAAAAAAATTCCCTTTACATTCAATCCGTAGTGGATTAAGGACCCGAAATTCGTAAATATTATCCATACATGTTGGAAGGACCCCAGCTTTTTGACGGAGAGCGATATTCAGAAAAGGATCTTATTGAAATCAAAGGAGCTCAAAATTCGTACAAAAGCCTGGCAAAAGCAGGCAGTGAGATTAAGAAAGGGCAAGTTGACTGAACTAGAAAAAGAAATAAAGTGGCTCATTCATATTCTAAAGAAAGACCCATTGAATCTGACAGCAGCCTCTCATCTTTGTTTGTTAGAAACTGCTAGAAATGGGATTTTAAGAGACGAAGAGGATCTTTGGCGTCTTCGTAGCAGGGCTTTATGGCTGAACAGTGGTGATAAAAACTTGAAGTACTTCCATAACTTTGCTAGTTACAATAGAATCAAAAAGCAAATTTGGCAAATTGAAACTTCCTTAAAAAAAGTAGCGGTCAACTATTTTAAAGACTGTTATAAAGAGCAACCGGTGCCAAATATTACAGAGCAGTGTCAAATTTTAGATCTCTACACTTAGTTTTTTTGGAGGAGGAAGCAACGTCTGCGGCCCGACCGGTCACTTTGGAGGAAGTTAAAGAGGCCTTGCTTATGTTTAAAAAAGAAAAAAGCTCAGGTCGAGATGGCTGGACAGCCGAACTGTTTTTATCCTTTTTTGATTTTGTAGGCGAAGATGCCCTAGCCACGGTGGAAGATTTCAGAAACTCCGGAGCGATTGTTGGAGGATTAAAAACGACTTTCTTAACTTTAATCCCAAAGGAAAATAAGCCTACTACTTTCCATGACTTCCAGCCTATTTCGTTGTGTAACCTCTGCGATAAAATTATCTCTAAAATTATCGCCAATCAAATTAAACCCTTCCTATCAAGGACTCTCTCTATGGAACAGATGAGGCTTTTGAAAGAGAGACGCATCCAAGATGCTATTGGCACAGTTCATGAATGTCTACACAGCATAAGGAAGAAAAATCTAGATGCTTTAGTTTTAAAGCTAGATCTAAAGAAAGCGTATGATAGCATTGACAGGGTATTTTTGAGGCTGGTCCTAAAAACTGGGGCAAATTGGATTATGTCTTGCATAACATCTGCCTCCTTTGCGGTTTTAATAAACGGAGAGGCTACAGAGTTTTTCAGGAGTGGCAGGGGGGTTCAGCAAGGATGTTCTTTGTGTCTATTGCTCTTCATCTTGGTAATGGAAGGCATAGTTTACTGTTGAAAGACAGTTTGGCGAGACGAGCGGTGATCGATATTAAAGTTGCGAGGTTGATAAATATTTTACATATCCTGTTTGTGGATGACATAATTATTATGTCAAAGGCCTTTGTTAATGATTGGACTGAGATAGTAAGGTTGCTTGGGCTATTTTGCAAAGTTTCAGTATTAACATTGAATCAACAGAAGATAGTTGTTTTATTTGAAGGAATTTCAGAAAATGAGTTGGATCCTTTAAGAGCCATTCTCTCGTTCTCCTTTAAACCTCTTTCTAGTGGTTTTAGATACTTGGGTTACAATCTAAAGACTGGAGCGCAGTGTGCTATCGATTGGGATTGGCTTGTGGCGAAACTTATAAAAAAGGTTGGGTTATGGTGCAATTGTTGGTTGTCTTTAGGTGGAAGATAAATCCTAGTTAAATCAGTTTTAGAAGCCCAACTAGTTTTCTGGATGTCCTTGGAGGCATTTCCTATTTCAGTCTTGAGTAGGATCAGGAAAATTATGTTTCATTTTCTGTGGAGTGGTCACTCAAATTATCAGCACTACCACCTATGCAGGTGGGAGTCTGTGTCCAGACAGAAAAAGGTGGGGGGCTGGGGCTTTCGAAACCTCCAAACTTTCAATAAAGATTTGGTTACAAGTACGATGTGGAGGTTATTAAATCATGACAGTATCTGGCACCAAGTCATTATGAGAAAATATCTTCACAATCTCTCACGGATTAGCTGGCTAAGGAAGCCTTCCTTTGATACAAAGTCTKCTTCAAAAATATGGTCAAGTATGGTGCCCTCACTACCTATTATTCTCAATTGGGTTAGTTGGAGACTAGGTGCAGGATCTCTGATTTCAGTTGGGAGGGAYAGAATCTTGGGCTTGGGTGAAAACTTTGTCCTTCTAAATGAGACAATTAACCACCTAAATAGTAATCAGATTTTGGTTCTTTTTTATGTTGTCCGGATGGAGCTACCGAACATGCCAACGGAGAGATGGAAGAGTAGCTCGGATTTAGGCCTGACAGGCATACTCTCTGATGACTGGAACGATTACACAATAAACTTGAATGGTGCTGGAGTGGCTCTCCAGGCAAATGAGCAGGACACGCTAGTTTGGTCGGGTGTGGATATAAAGGAGTGTTAACGGTTAAAAGCATCTATGAAGCACTTGTCTCTTTAAGTGGATTTCCGGAGTGCAATAGGTGAGAAATTTTTTTATGGAAATGGCCAATACCTTTAAAAATTACTCTCTTTTTCTGGCTCGCTCTGCACAATAAGGTTTTGACTTGGGATCAACTGCAAAGGAGAGGGTGGGTGGGGACGAGTCTATGTTGTCTTTGCAAATAGAAGGTTGAAGACATTAATCACATTCTCATTGAGTGTGTTTTTATTCGGTCAGTGTGGGTGTTTTGTACACAGGCTTTAAAACTAACTTTTCGATGGAACGACTCCTCACTATTGGACTATATGAATAATTGGCTATCAAATTGGCAAGCTCCAAAATGCATCCCAGTTTTAATTTGTCGGTTTACATGGAAGGAACACAACAAGATGTTATTCGATGGTCATCCGCCTTCAGCTTGGGCCATCACAGCTAGGGTCATTGGTGCTCTGTGTGTGCCTTCTCTAGGGATCCCTCTCTTTATTAGACAGAAACCGGTTTTGATCAAATCTGGTTACTCAGCTGCCTTCTTCGATGGAGATGCAATCACTGGAGGTTCAAATTGTGGTGCCGGAGGTACAATTCTGTGTTTGGATACATCAGTTTACCGGTGGTTTTTAAATTGTGGTGGGGTCAAACACCAAAGCCGAATTACTTGGGGCTTGGGGCACTCTTACCCTCACCAAGATGTTGGACCTTCAACTTATTCATGTAATGGGAGACTCGAAGGTTGTAATAGATTGGATGGGTCAGAAAGGAAGACTTCAGATAGTTAGTATTGAAGCATGGAAGCGTCATATTAGAGATCTGATTCCAACTTTTCAACATCTTCATTTTCATCATATTTTCAGAAAATCGAACTGAGTGGATGATCAAATGTCAAAGATTTCTCTATCAGAAGTAAAAGGGAGGCTAACGTATTTCTCTCAGGATGGTAAGAATGTTGGGCCGAACTTCACTGTCGACTACTTTTAATTCCCAAATTGCATACTCTTTAAGTTTGAATTGCGCCATTGAAAGGTCTCTCGGTTTTCCTTTTTCATTGGTCTGTGCAGAATGAGCGCCATCAGGGAGAGAGGTGGTTACCTCAAAATCCATGTTCTATTTTTTTCAGAGTCTGGTATTCCTATAAGTTTGATTGGTGGGAAGATTTTTTTTTGAACAGTTTCAAGTGGCTGGCTCGGGAGCCTGTGTTTTCCACTGTCGATGTATAAAAAATTATATTAATATAATTTGTGAAATTTTCAATTGGAAAAAAACCTACTATGCTATTTAAAAACCTACTAGGCTATCCACTCACTAAAAACTTGAAACCACAAACATTCAAAGCTAATTAATTATATCTAGTTGAAGGAACTCGTAAAAGCTCTACTATAGAAATTTTTAGTGACTCCTCTCTTCCATGGTTAGTAAGTTTAACCTCCCCACCACAAGTTTTTGAAGGAATACGATGACTCTACTGTTATCACTGAAATCTCGTCCGCACATGGTTATAGGAATCTAACATCTTCAAACAGCTATTAGTTCACCCATGGACCAAAATTATCAAAAATGCATTCCCAAAAGGTCCAAAACTATACAACCAGTTATAAAACCAAGATGCGCTATTACTATACAGGGAGCGTGTGCACATGCGTCATCAAGAAACGCAGGAAAAGTGCGCATGCGCACGATGCGCGACTGTGGACACTAAAAGCCGCACACACCTTAGAACGACACATTTATGATGTTGGTCAGCCTCCCACCCACTTCTGGTTCAGCTTCCAAGTCAATTTGACATCCAAATCTCGGTTGAATCTGGCTGGGTGGTTGGTCAAAGACCTAAGGGTACCCTAAATGGCCCCTTGTTCACACTAAAAGCTGGTTGAATAATGTCTCAAAGTTGTGCTATAAAAAGAGGCCATGGATGCACTACTTTTTCAAGGAATTCATTTGTAAGGTTATGTTGTTGCTATTCTCTTGGGGAATCCTATTTTCTCATCAAGAGTATACTAGCACCATTCCATTTGAGCTATTCGCATCACCTTTTGAGTGAATTAGCTTGGGATTCTTTCACCATTTCTTTCAAGTTTTCAAGTTGTAAGAAGAGTTCAATCTTGAGGGTTCAAGATCCCTCCCTTAGGGGAAGAGGGGACCCAAAGTCTCCATTTCTCTTTGGTGTTTTATTTCCACTAATACACTCATTTCCATTGGTGGCATGAGTCTTGTTTATTTCTTGTTCTAATGATCTTATGCACTCTAGTTTAATTCTTTTTATTGTTATTAGTTTAGTTTTTTGTTTATCTTGCATGCTTTATATTTCTAACCCTTTCATTTACTGTTGTCTTGCCTACCTAACCCAACTGGGCTTGTAAGCATCTCTAATTTGCTCACTCAAGTGACAAAAAAGACGCAACAGATTGGAGACTCCACTGGGGAAAGGTATCAATTTTCTACTCCATTTGGGTTATTTTAGCTCTTTTTTCCTTTTATTTAACTTGCAGGTACCATAACTGGCCCAAGTCATCTGCAAAAACTCAAATTTGAAGTTGAGTTGAGAGATTTTCGTTCAGAATTTTCTTCACGGTCATGTGTCAGACGTGCGCGGGTTTTTTAACCCACAGGCGCATCTTCAATGCATGTGCGGCGAACCCACTGTTCTACACAGCGCTCTCTGCACACCTACACCCATAAGTCTCTTTTAGTTCACGCATTGGCGCTCAAAGCGCCATTCTATATTCTGAGACCCGCGCACCTATGCAAAAAAAATACACATTGTAAGCCTTTTTGTGATTTGTGGAAGGCCCCTAGCCTCCTTAAAATTGATTTCATGCGCATTGTAATTTGCACCACACTTAGTTCCCTCTTCATATAAAGGGATTAGTCGAAATATAGGCACTTAGGGGGTTAAAATTATAATGTTTTCCTCTTTTTGTTTTCATGTTGTCACATGGATGGCTTTCTTGATTAAAGTTTAAGTGGGAATCATTCTACATCACATATAAAACTTGCATTGGACATCAATCGTTGAGTATGCTCTTCTCTCGCGCTCCAAAGAGATCTTGAGAATCAAAAAGTGGTTGAGGGATAATTTCATCTCCCTTAAAAAGACAAAATCTTTAGGAGAGGACAACAACCCCTCGGGACTCCTCTTGGTTTATTTTTCAAAGACATCTTAAGATTGTAAAGGCCCATACATGCCCACATGCTACAAAGATAGGATAGTGTTGAAATTTGTTTTCTTAGATTAACTCACTAGGGAAGTTTAAAGGTTTTTTAACGGGCCCATACATGCCCACATGTGAACAAACTAGGATAGTTTCAAAGCTTTCTTAGATTAAATCACAATAGGAAGTTAAAGGATTGGTAAGGACCCACATGTCCACATGTGAGTTTCTTAGGGATTTAAAATTCCGCAAGGTTTTACCAATGACACATAGTAACTTAGGTAATCAACATTTGTAAGGACCAAGCGAAGTCCACATGCAGCAAGGTGACACCTAAATTATTAAAAACTTGTCACACTTTCACTTGTTCACACACAAGATCACCAATCACTCACATTGTTTTATCTAGAAGTTGTGGAGGTTAAAGTAAGTTTTCTCCAAAGGGATTCTGAAACACCCCACCCTTTTCTTGACAAAACTATCCACTCCCATTTAATTTCAACGAAGATGGTTCACACCTCCAATCTCTCACACAAACACATCTAAAATTTTCTAAAAACTCACTAAGTTTTCCTCCACATGAGGTATCAAAAGAACTTTTTAGTCTAGGTAGGATCTCAAGGATAAGCATTCAAATAACTCCCCATTCTCTGGGTTATCACATCATCAAAACAGTAGAGGTCGACAAATAGGGAACTTTAAAATCCTCCAAGTCAAGTGTTCCTACACCATAAGGCAGAGAGATACCCATGAAGGGTTGAAGGCCAAGGTCCGGTTGTTCTGTGCGTCCCTCCTTGAGGCACCCACCTCTTGGACAAGATCCAGCCCATGACCCATTTCTGAGGCCGAAAATCTAAATGTCGCACTTTGACCGAGGTACCTAGTGACCAAATTTTAGGACAACTAATCAGATGGCAATTGTGGGTTACAATTGCACCTTGATTGGATTTTGTGTGGCTATTGGGAAATATCGTCAGTTCTTTCAGGATATGCACCATCTACCCCTCATTATAACTGATTACTTCATCCTTTACTAGTTCCTCTTTCGGTGGCTTCAGACCACACTATTGAGTGCTATTGGAAGGTCCAGTGTTATTTGAGAGGAAGGATGTTATGTCTTTTAGGACACGAGCATTTGTTTTCTTTGTTCTCCCACGCGGACAAAAACCACATATCCACATGTATGTTTATCAATTTCTTTATGTATGATGACCTTGTGATTACATCTAATTGTGAATTACATTGTGAAAGTTCAAAACTTACAGCAAAGGCTCTTGTTCATTTACTTCGCTCTCATCACCATTTTCACACAATCCACTTAGCTAGTCGAACACCATAGGGAACCCACAAAATCCCCGTTGTTCCAGACGCTTGCTAAATCTCCCTCCAAGGACCCACAGAATCCCCGTTGTTCCAGACGCTTGCTAAATCTTCCTCCTCTTCTAAGGGGAGTTCCTAGCCTTGCCCACTCATCAGCTTTACCTTCTCACACCCCTGTGAGTGCCACTATCTTAGGATCAGTTTTTTTTTGTTCTACTTTACTTGGGCCCACTTCTCAATGTCAACCATCCATTCACTCTCTTTTACACGAAAGCGGGAGGTAAACTTTTTCTCAAGGGGGAAGTACAAACTCACCTAGTCCCCCTCAAGAGTCAGGTTCACAAAACACTCACACCATGGCTGGAACTAACCCTCCACCACAACTCCAGATCCCATATTTGGCTTCTCTCAACATACCAGATCTATGCAAACTCACAAATGATCATATATTACACGACCCCACATGGTCTGCAATGCCTACCAAACTACCTTCAGACATCCCTAAGTTTGAAGGAAATGTAGGAGATGACCCTGCGAACCATGTCATGACTTTCCACTTATAGTGCTCTTCCAACAACATTATGGATGATTCCATCCGACTACGATTATTTCAACGCACACTAACTGGCCCATCAACCAAGTGGTATGTAGACGAAAAATTAGGGTCTCGTGCAACTTTTGAGTCTTTGGCCAAAGAATTTTTTTACCTTCTTTCAATTACCAATCCATCATGACAATGGTCTTGAACTACTCTCTGATTTTAAACAAATATCAACCACACATATCGTTGATCACATTCACGAGTGGTGTCAACGACATAGTTTGTGCAAAGCAGAAACCACAAAACAACAATGTCTTAATTGGTTTCTCAGATCACTTGTCTCACTCCTCGGTAAAGATGTGGCTTCTACCTTCCCTCAATCAGAAGAAGAATCCATCAGTAAGGCTCAATAATATGATCTCATATATTCAAAATCAAGATACTTGTACACAGTACTACCTGATTTCCCAATACCCGTGCCATTTGGCCAAGACAAACCTGGGATGTCTCACTCAGCAAACGGATTGATTGGTAACACCACACATCACAATCCACAAACCCAACAACCACCAATGTATGGCACACCTCAATATCCATCTTCCTATGGAGGACTCCCTTATTATCCTCTGCCCCCTTATCAACAACCATATCATGTTGCCCTTCCCCCACCTACTAGCGAGCCACCACCGACACTCACAATATGCCCACCTATCCAACCAAGTTATGGTACTCCCTCCACCTCATATTATACCCTAAGTACTAGAAAAAGCGCCATGCCTTCCTATGTACCTTACGGATCATTACCACAACATAATTTGTACTTTCCATTTCCTGGCCCTCCACAGCCCATGGCTCCACCACAAGGACACCCACATGCTGGGGTTAATTTTTTTCAACCCTCTCCCATTCAGCAATATCAAAATTTTGAACAACTGAATACAGAAAATCTGACCCATCCGTCGAATAATGCCAAAAAGAAAGGAAAAAACCGGAACAATAATAATCCAGAGTAAGGGGGAACTCACCCCCAACAAAACCAACATGTTGGGTGCAACCAAAACACAGGGAACCAAAGCCCTCAAAGGGGCAATAATAAACACCAAGGAAAAAATAACAACAATCTTTGGACCAACTTTCCTTGTGCCCTTTGTGGTGAGTTTCGTCACTATACTCACTGTTGCCCCCAAATCGTCGACTTTAAATATATGAAAGAATCTGTAAGTGGACCACGTCCCCCAGCACCGCCTGCCCCCCATCAGGCCCCACAACAATATGTGCAAAAACCACCCCCAGCCGTGCTGCAAAACCCCATCCCGCACCAAGGAGGAATGAACACCCAACAAGACATGCAGCCTACCCTACCACAGACAGGACAATATCCCAATCTGGGCAATCCTGTCGATCGCACTATCCTCCTCACTAGTGAGGAAGAAGTTCTTCTACAAACACACAGTCGTCAATACAACGCAACCCCTGAGTCTGCTCCCACCACCTCAGACGCACCCCCAGTCGTAATTGGACCCCCTTTGATGATTCCTCGCCCTAATACTAACCCACCCCTTCGTATTCCTTGCATCCCCTTACGCAGGAATGTCCACAACCCTCAGGCTAGGGCGGCTCATAATTACAGTTTGGTCGATGATTTGGCACAGTATCTTGCTTCTATGTCATTCTTATAAGTCCTTCAAACTTATCCTACTCAACGGAAGTCGTTACTTTCAGCCCCTAGGGCAGTCAACCCTGCAGATACCCGAATCATCACATTTGATCTTGATAGCAGAGAACCTTGCCTCCCCGCTTTCATCGCTTTTCAAATACCAGTTAAAATCTAGAACATTACAGTTCACTGATGCATCATTGATGAGGGTGCATCCACATGCATTATGTCAAAATATGTATGGAAGAAACTTGGTTCCCCTGAACTTATACCATCTGCCATTACCTTAAGAGTCTATGACGGACAACCATCTTCTCCCGAAGGACTCTTCCAAAATGTTCGCGTAGAACTCGGAGGAAAAACCATTCTCATTGACATTGAAGTTATCGATGCCCCACTCGATTACAATATCTTGTTCGGTCATATCTACATGTATGCTATGAAGGAAATTTCCATCTTTCAAACCATGATGTTCCCCCATAATGGGAAGATCATTACCATTGATCAAGTTTCACATTATGAGCCTAACCCTTCTGCCAACATCGATAACATTCTCCCTTTCGTCCATACTATTATTGAGGCATACCCACTCATCGAGATGGGCCCCAGAATTTTCAAAGACCCATCCTTGTTAGGAACTTACCATGGTGCACCACCGCTCATTCATCCTTCCAATCAGGTATGTGTCATCTCATCCAAGAGAACTGCCATTGAGGATGCCCTTCCTCCCAGTGAGGCTTCTCTTATATCTGACATCCCACTAGTCATAGAGCTCCTCCCTCAAGAATCTCTTGAGAACTCGTCAACTCCGCCAATTCACGATTTCACCTCACCCCAGGGCCATATCCTAGTTTGGGAAATAGTTCCCCAAGCCATTACTCAAATCCCCTTCTTCTACCCCCCACCGGGCGTCCAAGATTTTCAAGTAGCTACAATTCTTACCCTTCCCAATATGGTGCTAGCAATCCCAGTATGGTATCTACATCCACCAGCAATGGTTCCTCAGCCATCTCTCCCTCCTCAAACTGACGGAGTTTCGATGCAGATTCCAATACCTACTCCAAAAGAAACACCCTCACCCCCTCTTGCTAACGCCACCACTACAGTTGGGGTCAGATGAAAGAAGAAAGAGCCCATCTCTCCTCTCCTTCCTCGCATCCAACCTCCTTGTGCACTTTGCGAGAAAGAAGGACACCCCACTAATCCATGTCCCTCTCTCCCCGAGCTACGCAATCTAATCCGACTCCCCCGTGCAACCACATCGCCCATGGCTTCATCAAGCACACCCAATACCACCACAATGTCGTCCACTACAGACAATAAAGGGTTGTGAACCAAATTCGCATGTGCCATATGTTCATAGTATGGCCACTATACTCATCCTTGCCCCACCCTACCGAAGTTTCGACAAACACTAGCAGCAGTACACCAGAGTTTTCAACTAAACCCCTCTACCTCCATGTCGTCAAGTACCCAAAGCACTAACATCCATTATGTCACCACTTCAGTCAATGAACGTATGAGGTGTCATTACACCCTACGTGAATCACTTGATCATTTTACATATCAATGTCCTATGATCATCGAATATAGGCGTTGCCAAATGGCCCTTATTCAAAATGCTACACCCCCTCCAGTCCCAGCAGAATCAGTGATTACCCCTACTCCATCTCCAGAGTTTATTCATATCCTTTCTTCTGAACCTGAAGCACTCCCTACTCCCCCATGGTTCTTGAATGACATATACGAGGATTTACCCCCAAATCACCCCAATTCCCCCATTCATTTCCCCATGGAAATTTTACGCCTGACTACCATTTTTAACCCTCAGTATCTCGATATTTGGTTTATGTCGAGCGAACCATCATAATCTCCTTGCATTACTCCCTCTTCTTCTTCATCACTAGACAAAAATCACACGGTGAAAGTCATCGATATTACTCTTCTGGATCCCTTGTATTCCCGACAATTCCACTGTGGCGAGGACATACTCGAGGAATTAACCACCCCCGACTGCCCATGGGATGCGCTACACCATAGATCACTCTTCCTTTCATAGGAAGCCTTCGTGCCTCCTAACCAACACCCCATATACGCAGTCAAAACCAAGGATTTTATGCCATCAGGGCATATTGAATGGTTCAACAACCCTATCCCTGCCCCTGATGCTTTTGAAGAAGGCAATATGGCCAACATTTCCCCCACCATCAAAATCGATATTTCCATAAAAAATGGAATCGTCGAGGAAATCACTATTGACGCCGCATGCACTCCTGAAGAAATTACTGCCTACAAAGCTCTCTTCCAGAAATACCGGGACATTTTTGCCTGGTCATACATGGAGATGCTCGGCCTTGACCCCTCTATCGTCGAACATCGAATAGACACTTGGCATGATATCACGCATGTCCGCCAAAAAAAACGGCCACTACACCCATCCAAAGCAGCGGCCATCAAGGCTAAGATTGATAAATTACGCGTCCCTGGCTTCATTTACCCCATCGCCTATATGTCATGGATCTCCAAACCCTTCCCTGTTAACAAAAAATAGGGCACTATTCGTGTCTGTACGGATTTTCACGACCTCAATCATGCCTTTCCCAAAGACAACTTTCCCACGCCCTTTATCGACCAAATTATCGATGATTGTGCCGACCACGAGGCGTTGTCCTTCATGGACGGTTTCTATGGCTACAACCAAATCCAAATTCACCCAGCTGATCAGTACAAAACCGCATTCACTACCCCCTGGGGTACTTTTGGATATCGTGTCATGCCTTTTGGCCTCAAGAACGCTAGAGGGACATTCCAACGAGCCATGACATACATCTTTCATGATCTAGCTCATATCAT
This sequence comes from Picea mariana, assembly GCA_032191745.1. Lineage (NCBI taxonomy): Eukaryota > Viridiplantae > Streptophyta > Pinopsida > Pinales > Pinaceae > Picea > Picea mariana. The sequence goes on from JASDQU010373486.1 coordinate 90,774, forward strand.
CCTGGCATATTTGGATGACCTCACCACTCGATCCAAGAAATGCACTCAACATCTCGATAATCTACAAATCATCTTCCAAAGGTGTCGTCAGTAAAATATCTTCTTGAATCCCCTCAAATGTGTATTCTGCATCACTGTTGGATGCCTCCTTGGGTTCATTGTTTCCCAAAGCAGTATTACCGTGGATCCCCTCAAATTCCAAGACACCACGGAAATTCCCCCTCCTCGAAATTTACGCCAACTACGGAGCCTACAAGGCAAAGCTAACATTTTACGACACTTTGTCCCAGACTATTCCACCTGAGCACACGGTTTCCTTCGCTTACTATGCCACGACATCCCATTCCACTGGGATGAACATGCCCAAAACGCTTTCGATGATCTTAAAACGACACTCTCCAACACCCCTTTGATTAGTCCACCCGACTATAAGTGTGACTATATCCTCTACATATCGGCCGCAGCCGTCTCAGTAGCAGGAGTTCTCGTTCAAATAAGGGATGATGATCGCAAGCATGTCATTTACTACATTAGTAAAAACCTCTCAAGGACACCCTTGAAATAAAATCACGAAGAGAAACTAGCCCTTGCAGTCATCCTTGCAGTCYAGAAGCTGTGCCATTACATTATGCTTTGAACTACCAAAGTCATAGAATATTCCAACCCCATGCAATACTTGCTCAGTCGTCAACAAATTAATGGTAAATTTGCTCGATGGATCATCATCCTTCAGGAGTATGATCTCGAATTTTCAACACCCAAGAGCAAGAAAGCTCTCATCCTCGCCGAACTCATCATGGCTTTCCCCTCTGATAGTACCAATTCCCCTGTCAATACCAACTTCCCCGATGAACATATATTTTACATCCCCTCGGATGACACTTGGTATGGTGATCTTCTCGTCTATCTCTGAACACAAAAATTTGGAAACCACCTCTCCAGAGATGATCGTCGACGTATTAATCACTAGGCACCCCGCTACCTCCTCATCGGGGATACCTTATATCGGCGAGGGGTCGACACCATACTCCGTCGATGCTTGACTATTGACGAGACCGATAGAGTCTTGAACGACTACCACAACGGTGCTTCCGGGGGCATCTCTCAGGGATGTCCACCACTTAGAAAATCATTTGTGCAGGTTACTTTTGGCCTACATTATTTCACAATTACATTCATGCTGTGAAGCGATGTGATAAATGCCAACTTTATGCCAACAAATCACACACACCACCTGCTCTTATACACCCAGTCATTACTACAGGCCCCTTTTGTAAATGGGGCATCAACTTTATGACTTGCAACCCTCCATCCAGCAATGGACACAAATACATCATAGTTGCAGTTGATTAATTCACAAAGTGGATTGAATCCATGCCTACCTTCAACAACATCGTTGACACAGCAGCGCGTTTTTTATTTAACCACATCATATCCCGCTTTGGAGTACCACTCCAACTAGTCTCTGATCATGGGAAACATTTCGAGAATGATATTTTCATTGAACTTGCATCTAGGTTAGGCTTCTCCCATGAGTTCGCCTCACCATACTACCCTCAGTCCAACGGATAGGTAGAAGCAATTAACAAGGTCCTCAAAACCATGTTGTAGCGCACAGTTAACAAACATAAAACCAAATGGTATCATATGTTATTTTCTACACTATGGGCTTACCACACGACAGTGAAAACTGCCACTGGTTTCACACCATTTCATCTAGTCCACGGAGTTGAGGCCACTCTTCCCATCGAGTGTGAAATTCCCACCTTACGCACTGCTATTGAGATATTACCTGACACTGCTCCAATGGAGCGGTGTTTGTTAAAATTAGAGTCCTTGGATGAAGATCTTCGATCCTCATTACAGAACAATGAGGCAGCCAAAAAACAGTCAAAGGCCACCTTTGATCACCATGTCAACCTTCGCTCATTTAATGAAGGAGACCTCGTCCTCACTTACGATATCACTCATGATACCTTCGGCCATGGAAAGTTCGAGTCACTATGGCATGGACCTTATATCATCCAACATTTTTTCACTAAAGGCACATACATCATGGATTCCCCTGAGGGCCACCCTCTCAAAGAACCAGTCAACGGGTTGTACCTAAAGAAATTTTACGCCTGAGCGTAACCATTCTACACTAGGCTATTTCTTTTTTTAGTGTTTTTAATCTTCTTTTTTTCCGTACCTCGCATCTAAACTATCAATTTTGTTATTGACATATGCCTCCTCCGTCATCCTACTACATCGGTTACGTCGACGGCGCCAGCCGTTGGACACAGAATCTCGCTTCGGCCGCTTGGGCCCTCTATTCCCCCTCACATGAACTGCTCCACTCCAGCGGCATATGTTTGGGCTCAACAACCAACAACCAAGCCAAATACACCGCTGTCATTGGTCTCCTCGTCGAGGCTAGCCATCATCATATTTGTCACCTTAGCGTCTTATTATATTCCCAACTTGTCGTCCTCCAGCTCAACAATGTGTACCATGTCTGTGATCCTTGCCTCTTTCGTAAATACCTGCAGGTTAGACTTTTATCTCGACATTTTGATTTCATTACATTTACACATATCCCAAGACAAATCAATCAAATAGCATATAACATGGCTAACATTATACTAGATTGGCATATATCACATCAAGACACCTTCACACACATGTAAACCATCAGAAGTTTGTCACAGCATATAGATTAGACATCATAAACCACATTAAAAATCATCAACACATATGAACATCACAAAGATCCCAAAATGTATATCCATATATATATATATATATATATATATATATATATATATATATATCGGTCAAAATGTCATAAGTGTTTACAAAAAATAGTACATCGCAGGTAGGAAGTTGAGTCAGCTCATCCCTATCAGTACAAAATTGGATGTCATGACTATACAAAATGGGCTCACCAGCCTATATCAAACACAAAACTACATATCTAGTGGCCCTCAAGGCGCCTCTAGTGCTCCAACACCAGGTCCTCCTTCTGGCGAAGGTACCCCACCAGCTATAGGTCCCTCAGGTCATGGGGACAACCACCCAGTCATCGCAGCTCCGGCTACAACTACTCTACGGATCAAGGTCTGCGACTCTACCAGCAGCCCAATACACTACTCCAAGATCCCCTCATCCTGGATCCGCACCCATATCCCCTCGGGCACTCCCCGTAGAACCACCTCTAATCGGCGGCGAAAATCATCAAACTCTCCCCCAGCCTCGGCCGGAGGAGCATGTGACAACCCTGCACCGGAGTCATCATAACGTCATCTCTTGGCCGCTCTATCATCATCATCGGGCCTTGTCCTAGAATCCTCTCGACGACGCCTCTCCCCTACTCGTAGCTCTCCCCGTGGTGGTCTCACAGACCCCTAATGGGTTGACGCTCTGATCAGCTCGACCTCCCGTCCACACGGTCCCACATCTACACAAAAAAACACATGATAGCATCAACATCCATCCAAATATCAACCATATTCTATACTATCTAAACAAATAAAAAACCAGCAAAAAAATAACATCATACCTCGACGGTCGAATACCTCTCCCAAGGGTAATACCATCTATGGGTCATCATGGAAATCTATCCCACTGTGTGGAAACTAAAATATGACCTGTGGCATCTAACGCCACACCTATGCAGCCTCAGCCATGAAGTAATGGCCACCCTCCCCACCCCCATAACGGACCAAAATCATCGCCCACCGCTGTAGTCGCGGCTCTCACGCTCTCGGTGGGTCTAACAAAACTCTCAGGTGCAACATAGGCACCCTCTCTAGAAACCAAGCCACCAGAATAGACCCAAAAGAAAACTCCCCTGAGTTGGCAACTTGACATTTGGTGAGTTGTCCCACCATCTTGGCGTGCAACATCAAGCCCCAGGCAAAATGCTCACCCCCTAATGCCCACTGCATGATCCTCAGCTGGACGCCACTAATATGTTGAGTCGCGAGCGACCCATAAACTCTCACGATCATCGCTGCCATGCAACGATGTACCAGGGCATCCATCGCCCCAATCCTCACCATTGATCCGGACATGAAATCCTCTCCCGAACAATATGTCCGGGCAAGGGTAGCCAACTTCCCCTCTCCAACTATCACCGGCTCGGCCGGTAGCAGGGTTCCCCAAAAAGGGAGCCCAGTGAAAAAATAGACATCCTCTTCAGCAGAGAATGCCAAGTTCTCCCCACGCACAATAAAACACTACAACTCCAGACTCCACATCGAAATCAAGAATTCCAGCAAATACTCCTGTGCCCTCACCAGTGAGCACTCAAAAAACTCCAGCAGCCCACTGGTCGACAAAGCACCACGAACCGTCGGCTCCTCATCCCTCATGGTCTCCCTCAGTCATGCCCATTCCCTCTCTCTCCAATGGATCGACATCGTCACAAATGATCACCTGCATCCACATATACAGTACTCGATCAGCCATCACAACTCATCAAAACACCCAAAAAAAAAAACTCCCAAAAAGATTAGTTTTTTCACCCTCAACTTTGCCTCAAGGGCACGGCTGTTCTCCCCACAGGCACGCACACATGTGCACCTATTCACCCCACAGGCACGCATGTATGCACGCCTATTCACCCCATAAGCGTGCATCAGATGCGCTCTTTTTCACTACACAGTTGCGCACTTATGCACAACTGTCAGAAACACAGTCGTGCACATATGTGCGGTTGTGCTTCGAACAGGCGCGCATCCCATGCATGCCTATTTTCCCAAATTGAGCGCCCCCCCTGCGCGATTGTGCCCATTACAGCCACACACTTGTGCGTGGGTCACCATTGATCGCTTGTGCATTTGGGGGGCCACACTCCCCAAAACCCACCGTACGGCCATCTGTACGGTCCTACCCAAAAATTGACACCTAACTACTGTACATGAGGATGAGACCACTAACCTGACTCTCGCGCCTCCCGGATCGGCTTCCTCGCACTCCCGGAATCTCCGAATATGCTCTAGAATCTCCTTTCCAATCAATATAGCAGCAGATACAAATGAGATGGGAATGTGGGCCCTAGAGCTATATATAGGCCATTTTTGCCAAAACTTCCATACTCCCTTCCAGGAGCTCCGGATGTCCATTTTTCGATCCATCTTCAGCCACGGAATCAAGATCCTACTGCCTACATATTCATACTTCCTGGGTCACCATCCATCCCCGACCCCCGGGGAGCCATTTTCTCATACCTCGTTCAAGTATGCTTGCTCATGTTCAAAATTATCAAATAACTATTATATGTTCGTTATCTTCCGATATTGTTCACATCGGATATTTGGTTTTCATGTGTGCAGGTACTTGGCCCTCACAAATTCATGTATCCCCTTCAGGTATATGCTTGATACTAGAATGTATTTATTCCCTTTGAATATCAACTGCATCTTCCAGTTCCACCCTCTGACATCTACCTATAGGATACCCCCATCCGGCTCTGCAGTACTCTCACCTCTGCTGCATTTTCAGTACTGTCACTCGGTAGCACTCTTCCCCACATGAGTTTTCCCATTCTAAGTTCCCCTTGACCCTTCGACACTCATGTTTCTTTCACCCCCTAGGGATGGGAATCCCAATAGTCTTACGCATGTTCGAATCAGCCACATACTCCTTCTCCTCATATTGCTAGCCTGACCCATGGAATCCCAAGATATTTATTCACAATTCTCATTGGACTGCACCCCTGCAGTATCATTAGCCCCCCATTTCATCCAACATCAGTTTGTTCATCTGCGAATTCTCCTTCATTCATTTACCTCATACAGAGACCCACCCATGGGGCCCCTCACCCTCCACCAGTTCCCTACACAACTTGCGCCCTCATAGGCCAAGCCATCTTGCACTGGGCACCCATTTCTGTATTTGTACACTCATCCCCAATTATTTATTTATTTGGCAACTGTGCAAATCCTTTGTTTCTAGCATTTACATAACTTTTTGTCATCACCTTTGGCGACCTTCTCCTTTTGGAAAACACAACCCATGTCGCTCTTGGTTGGGGCATCCATGATCTTCTACTCCTATTGACATCGTCCATAAACCTCGAGTATCTCACTATCTCTGTACCCTTTCTCTCGGAGTTTGTCCACTTTGTCATGCCTCTGGCACCATCTAACCCCCGCCTAGTCATCCCCCTTACGCTAGGTCCAGTTCCACGATTGCTGTCACACCCCCTTTATCCCCAACCAAGGGAAGTCTTGAGTCTCAGCACTTCTTGATTTCATCTATGTTACTCATCAGTTCTTGATCTTCTCCAGTGGATTTCATGAAGCCCTCCGCTTCTTAGAGTCGTGTCTCCCTTTCTGTTGACATCAGCACAGTTTCCAAATGGGCGACAATATCTTGACTCTCATTACCTTCACAATCAGGAGTCTCGAACAACACAGAGAGAACCATCATTACTCTTTGTTTTCATTGACCCCCATGACATTCGACTTCAACACTTTCTCATGTTGCGGTGGGCCTTACTTTGCGACTATTGCAGTTGTTTTTATATTTGTCAAAGACCTCTGAACCTTGTTAGGCCATCAATGCCTATGAATCATCGACACTTCTTATAGGTGTCATCGCCTCTTTTTCGAGTTTGTTCACAATCAAAACTGTCCTCTGCTATTATCAACCTGCCCCCGAGGGCGCTGCAGTCATCTTCACCAAAACACAGCTTCAGTTACTGTATTACACCTTTTTTGAGTTATATGACACGAGCATGGGGCATGCCTGCCTCGTTTGTACGGAGTTTTATTTTTCTTCACCTTCTGAAAGGTTTGGGTCCTACAGGTTCCCCTCTACTCTCCAATGGGTCACTCTTGATACTCTCATTCTCGCTCTTTCTTACAATGGGACTCTCAGTAGAAGAAACATTGATGAATTTCGACTATACGTATGCTCCTAACCTCATCCATCAGAGGGCATATGTTATCACTGAAATCTCGTCCGCATATGGTTACAGGAATCCAACATCTCCAAACAGCTATTAGTTCACCCATGGACCAAAATTATCAAAAATGCATTCCCAAAAGGTCCAAAACTATACAACTGGTTATAAAATCAGGATGTGTTATGACTATACAGGGAGTGTGCGCACATGCGCCATCAAGAAACATAGGAAAAGTGCACATGTGCATGATGCGCGATTGTGGATGCTAAAAGCCGCGCACACCTTAGAACGACGCATTTATGATTTTAGTCAGCCTCCCACCCACTTCTGGTTCAACTTCTAAGTCAATTTGACATCCAATTCTCAGCTAAATCCAGCTAGGTGGCTGGTCAAAGACTTAAGGGTACCCTAAATGGCCCATTTTTCACACTAAAAGTTGGTTGAATAATATCTCAAAACTACACTATAAAAAGAGGCCATGGGTGCACTACTTTTTCAAGGAATTCATTTGTAAGGTTATGCTACTGCTATTCTCTTGGGGAATCCTCTTTTCTCATTAAGAGCATACTAGCACCATTCCATTTGAGATATTCACATCACTTTTTGAGTGAATTAGCTTGGGATTCTTTCACCATTTCTTTCAAGTTTTCATGTTGTAAGAAGAGCTCAATCTTGGGGGTTTAAGAGCCCTCCCTTGGGGGAAGAGGGGACTCAAAGTCTCCCTTTCTCTTTGGTGTTTTTTTTCCACTAATACACTCATTTCCATTGGTGGCATGAGTCTTGTTTATTTCTTGTTCTAATGATCGTATGCACTCTAGTTTAATTCATTTTATTGTTATTAGTTTAGTTTTTTGTTTATCTTACATGTTTTATATTTCTAACCCTTTCTTTTACTGTTGTCTTGCCTAGCTAACCGAACTGGACTTGTAAGCATCTCTAATTTGCTCAGTCAAGTGACAAAAGAGACACAACATCTACTATGAAACAAACAAATTTATTTAATCCAGAAACCATAATTGCCACACCTCATTGACAAGAAACAAAATATATTTAAAGAAAAATAAAAACACATAGAAAACCTACCTAGCCTCTTTAGTATCATCAACCTACCCACGCACCCACCCACCCTCCCTTGTGACACTGCGATTATTTCTTCTTCATCTTATGAGCTCGTGCCTCATTCAAAACTTATGCCTTACAAATACATAAACTTCATTAATTTAATAAAATAAATAAATTACAATGTTTAATTTACTTATCTACTTCATATAAATATACATCTTCTAATACAAATAAAAAGACTTCCAACATTTTTGTATTTGAACTAAATGTCATATTCTACATTACGCATTTAAAGCTAGCTATCAAATACATTCTAAAAGTGAAAACATGTCTTGTGGGATGTCAAAATCCAGGCGTATTTACCACTGATGAGATGAGTGATATTTTTTTATTCAACTTTTATAATCTTGTTTGAACTATATGAATGTTGGCTTATATTGGCAGTTATGGGATTGCAATAAGACGTGGAGAGTGGGGAAGGATAACATCGGTGAAATGTCTCATCTGTTATGCTTCTTGAATTGTGTTTTCTTGAGTTTACACAATAGAAACACCTTCAATGCTAATATGTAGTGGTGGTTTTTATTTAATCTATCTTCACACAACACTGATTTTTCTTTTATAATTCTTTTATTAATTTAATTTTAATGATTTCCAGTTTATTTTTTAATATGTAACAAAATGATTTTTAATTTTAATGAAAATTTTAAACTCTTAACCATTTATAGATGGATCAAAACATGACTTTAATACCAAATTAAATGAACAAAGTTTATTCATTGTAGAATATCCATGACAATAAACAAAAACTTATATAGAATAATATTACCAACTTAACCAGAATTTTATCGAGTTCTCATTTTTTCAAGCGTCACATTTTAAATTTTCTGATCCATAATATTTCCACAATATTTTTTTTAATGCTTATTTTTTCATTTATTTTCAATTTTTTTAAATTTTTTTTCAAAAGTCTTTTTAGTCATTTTTCCATACTTCTTTCAATCTTAAAAATATTTTTGACTATTTACTTTTTTGAAATTAAGATTTTTCATATAATTGTGTCTACTTAATTAATTTATAATTCCGTACTTTTAAAATATAGTGGAAAACGTCATTTTTAACAAATTGTTTACCTTTACTTTAATACATAAAAAAATAATTATAATTAAATAACACATTTTTTTAATATTTAACAAAATAAATACAATTTTATTTTATTTTTATAAATTAAAAACTAAAAAAATCTAAAGAAAAGAAAACAATTGAAATTAATAAAAAAAAAA
>JASDQU010373487.1:3591-28902 GCA_032191745.1 Picea mariana
ATAAACCCCAAGGATTGTAGTCCGTAATAAAAAGAAAATTGTACATACATCTCGTGTTCTTTGTGTTCATTGTGGTGATGACTTGTTGATGATATATTGTTTATATATGTTGCTGATATGTGCTCACATCTAACTGGTTATAAATGACAACAATGGGTAATGAATAAATGTTGAATGCTAATTGATGAGGTTTTGTGCAAGAGAGAAGTTTTGGGAAAAAGAGCCCCACACTCATTCACCCCCCCTCTAAGTGTGGTAGGTGTATCCAACAAGCAGGTGCAGGTGGGGGGGTTATTTACAACTCCTAGGAACAGTGTGAATTGACCTATGCTTAGGGCTTGGGAATAGCCTCTAAAAACTAAGAAAAATCCTTAGCTCTATATCAAGGGTTACAAATTCTTAGAATAATGGAGATTTGGAAACTCAACTATCAAAGACTCTTTGATTATAATTTTCCAAATGAGAGACTTGAATTCATCATAGACATTATGTCTCTCTAGATTGATTTTAAGAATTCAAAGAATTGTTGAGTGTTTTGACTCCATTGATTTTTTTAAGGTGTACCTTTGATCTCTCAACAATAAAGCAAACTCCATGGAAAACATGCGAGAAACATTGAACCAAGGTTTGTTGAGTCAAAATGGGGGGGTACCCTATCATAGATTATCTCCCATGAATATAATCTATCCAAACATTAGGGATGTCATGCAACTTGAATTAGTGGAAAAGTGGTGAGGTTCATTATTTTACATGAAGCAAGGTATAACTCCTTCCATCCCTCCCGTACTTAACATTGATGCCTTCAAGTCTAGATAGGGGAGTACAATTAAGGGAAATGAGATGGATTAAAGGAGATGCAATTAAGGGTAATTAAGGGTTGTGCATCAATCCGAGGATATTCAAGTAGCAATCTCACACCTTAACAACAAAGTGTCCTCTCAATTATAAGCTCAACTTGTCAAAACATATAATTGAAAGTAAAGTGGGCCATTGAAGGAAAACAAATTGAGAAGCTTACAATAGACCATAACATGCAATTTCAATTGATCTTAGGACTTGCCAGAATCTTACACTCTGTGATTTATCCTCCAAATGTTTATGTTGGGCCTTTCAAGGTAGTGGCTAAAGAGGAATATTTAGTCTAGCAAACTCATGGGGAGATGGAATTTGAATAGGTAGTTTTGGAATCCAAAGAAAAAATTAAGCAAGAATCCCACAATGGGTATGATTTCCATTAAAAAGTTTAGGTTTTTATGTATTTCTAATCAATACTTTTGTTGGGCCAATATATTAGAATTTATCACTGCATGATTTTTAGCTTTATGAAGAAAAATGTGAGTACAATGCAGACTACAAGTAGACTCTTTACTACTTTTGAAAATTTTGAATCCTTAATTTCAAATTCTATCTGTTTGAATTGTATTTACTCATTTTACGATGTAGCCACAACTTTCTTTTAATACAGTTGCTACCTATTTCATTTTTTTTTTAGAAATGTCCTCTGTATGTCCCCATTAGATCTCAATCTCAAAATATTTGCAACAATACTGAACTTCTTGAACTATTAACTCATCAAAACTATGGAGATTTAGTAAAACTTATCTCCATTATTTTTGGGCATAGAAATAAAATTCTATAGAAAACCAATTAGTTCTGTACCATTTTTTGTTAAGGTCTAATAGACAATAATCATGATCATCATCACTATGTGTGTGTGAGTGTGTACTCACCCATTTTCCATGTAAGTCCACTACCACACCAACCTTCCCATGAGGATATTCATTAGGATTGTTTGTTGATAGGATTTTATTTATTTATTATCGAAACTTCTTGTTTTGTGTTTCTAAGTAGGGAATTCATTTCACCTCCAACCTGTTTCAGAGTCATGACTCTTTTGAATATGAGAAGAATGCCATTTATATTCATATTGATTTTGTTGTTGGTTAGTCCGTTGAGCAATGCGATTCTTATGATTAGGGTGACTATAATGCACATTTTCATCATGTGTCTTGATTTTAGTTTTGGAAGATTTATCATTTGTTACTTTTGATGATTTATTTCTTGATAACATTCCAACATAAGTCTTGTTGTAATTTTTTGTGTCAATTGGTTCTATATTGTGTCGAGACATTTTTGGAGATGTCACATCCATTTTAAATATTTTGACCTTCCTATATGGTTTCCTTCTCCATAGTTTGGATTTTAATCTCCGATGACTTCCTTAATTTGGTTGGATCAATTAAATATTCTTTCTCAATCAATGTTTCTTTTTTGACCACTTGTTCTAAAATTTTATATTGTTCCTTCTTCTTGTTACTTATCTTTTGATTTGCACAAGTGAGCTTTGATTATGATTCTCTAGGAAAAAAATTTCATTATCTTTTTCTAACAATTCCTTGTCGAATTTCTATTGGATCATGTTGTCATTGATGTTAAATGATTGATGTCAAGGGTATGATTGATGCCAAAGGATTTATTGATTGATTGATGTAAAAGGATTGAATTCAAAGGAACAATGTCTTGTCATAGCATACTGATGTAATGTGTATTGTCCTTGATGGGAATGGATTGATGACAAGTGGAATCATAGTCATATGATGGCATGCATAGATGAAGATGGATCAATGAGTTGTCATTGGTGCATGATAAAGATGGAACGATGTGGTTCCATTGATATATGATGCATGGATGAGTTGATGTAACAATGACTCATTATTGTCTTAATAAGGAGTACAAATGTATGAACTCCAAAGTGGTCCCCTTATGGTGAAAACCCTCACAAGAAGACTCTTTGTGGATGAGATATCCTAGAATTATGGTTAGGGAACCCATGCTTAATTGTGGAACAATGAGATGAAGATTAGTGAATTTGTCAATAAAACTATCCTAGATGGATAGTTCCTGTCATGCCATTTCTAGTGGTATGTGGAACGCCACATAACTCCTCACGGTTTGAGAGTTATGACCTTACGAAGTTGGAGGACCCTCATATGTTGGCTTGAAGCCCCAAAAGGTCAAAGAAGTCAAAGTGATTGCAAAGAAGTAGGATTATTTAAATAATAAAGTGAAGTGACAAAATCAAAGAGGATTATTTAAATAATAAAGTAAAGTGACAAAGTCAAGGAAGATTATTTAAATAATAAATTAAATGGAGAACCTTCTAATTATGGAAAGTGCTTAACCCTATAAAGAGGAAAATGGGTTAAGTAGTCAAGTGGCTATTGGATACATGGACAAGTGGCAAATTAGAAAAAGTTGGACAAAGTGGCTATGTGGACAAAGTGGCCTATAAGATGCTTCTAAGGAAGATACTTGGAGAGTATAAATAAGAGGCAAGGGTCTCTTGTGATAGATATCTCTTGAGCATATATTCAAGATCTATTATGAGAAGAGAGATTGAATGGAGGATATCATGGACACATCAAAGTTTCCATAAGTCTGAGATCTTGACGAAGAAAGTTTTGGAAGTTTAGAAACCCTGGTTTCTGAGGCGTACGTGGGTTGAAAATGTATTAGGGTGCGTACATTCTGAGGCGTAAGTGGGCTTACATTATATTAGGGTGCATACGTACATGGGATGGAAGTGTATTAGGGTGCGTACAATTGAAGAAAGTCATGGATACTTGAGTGTGAGATGGTGCCAGGTTCCTGAAGGCTGAAGCAAGTTCCAGATATTCATTCTATGGGCTCAGATATGCCATAGAAACTCTAGTATGGTTACATATTTGTTGTTGTCACAGGGGCAGACCTAGGGTTCAACACTTTAAAAACGCACCAACAAAACCTTGACTACCATCCCTTTAGGGAACACCTACAAAGCAGATGAAGTCTCACCCGAGGTAGAGGCAGGGGTGGTTGCATGACTCCAGTGTCTGCAACCTTAGTTAGGACATAGATATGTGATTACAATACTCTAACAAAGCACTTACCAGTTGTCATTCATTAGTAATTAACCTTTGTTCACAATGCAGATAAACCCTAATTACAACGCAATGTAGTATTCAACAAGATTGAATACATTCAAGCACTTAGCACAAAGAAACAAATCAGATATAGCATTCATTCACATCACTGAGCACTAAGCTATTATATCAGATGCTTCAAACATTCATAAAGATAACAACACTAAGCATAAATCACATAAAAGGCCCAAAGAAATAATCGAAATGCACAAAGAAACCATAACACAAGATATACGTGGTTCACCCCCAGCCTGGGGCTATGTCCACCAACTCTTCTCTTCTTTATTATCTTCTTGTCAAGCTTATTAAAGGCACATAGTATCAAATCCTACTCCGCAGAGGACAGGAGATATGCGTGCACCTCACTAGATCCTCCTTCCCTAAGCTAGGTTACAACACAAAGCCTTTACACAGTCTCTTACAGTTACCTTCACTTAGCCTTGCAAGTCTCACACAATATGCACAAAGCAATTACAACTATCACTTTCAGTTAGCACATTACTTAGCACCTAGCATCGCACACAAACACTTGTGCCCCTACTTACATCACCTAGCTTTCTATTTATACATTACAAAAGGGCCTAAACATGGGTAAACCCATGGGCCGACATCCCATACCCGTTACATAAGCCCAAAACCAGAAATTGCCCTAAAAAGGGGCTGAGATCCCGTGATCTCCACTTCGAATAGCGCTCCGCCATCGACAGCCTATCGAAGTCCCAAAATAGGTCAAACCTGACCAAATATCTCCAAAACTTGGTCAAGGGCCAACAGGCCCCCAACACTCACCTATGACTCGTCCCAAGTCAGTTTTCTTTGGTTAATTCTGCTTCAAAATCCTTGACCTTGGCTCGAGCTACTTCGACCTGTTGTTGTGCCAAGGCCTCCTCCTCAACGAACTCCTGAAGAACTGCCTCGTTCATAGGTCCTTCCAATCATTTCTCAACTGTAGTGACTACCTGTTCTAGTTCTACTCATTGTCCTTCAATCTCTTCGAATAGTTGGCAAGCTACGTCCTGGGTTGGCTGGAGCCTCTGAATGACTTCCATGTCTTTTCTCTGTATGGTATGGACTTGCTGTTGGAAAATGCATTGTTCCTGGGATCATTTCATTCTCTCAACTACCGACAAGAGCTTCAACTGTGCCTGAACTGTTATTGCTTGCTGCTTGGACTCTTGGAGTTGTGACTCCAGTGTCTTTAGTGTGGGATCCTCATCGAGTTTCTCATAATTCTATGTGTTGTGATCACTTAGTTGTTTACATTCCATGGCGAAGGCCTTGATTCTCTCAACTGTGCTCCGAGCAGTTGCTTCTCTTTGATCCTGCACATCCTTCAGAGTGCTTAGCACTGTTTGTATCTCTAGATATGTTATTCTCTGTTGAAGCTATTGAATGGATTCAAAAAGCCTTGCCACTTGATGCTCTATTGCGTCTTCGGCCAATTGTTCTAAGCCCGTCACAGAGCAGAGTGCTCTGTTGACTGCTTCTTTGATTCCAATCTGTTCTGCGAGCAACTGTTCTTTCTCTTGCCGGATCTGCACTTTCTCCTATTCGAACTTCATTTGGATGGCATCCTTCTCCGGCTGTGCAACCCTGCGTTTCTCTATCACCTCTTCTTATGCTTGCTTCAGAGTCATTGTGGCTTGGTATTTCTCTTCCTGAATGCGATGAAGGTGAGCTTCAGTGACATTAGCTATTCTGCGGAGTTGGGCAGGCTCATCTCCAAAATTTGTTTCATCTAGGGGGTAGTCGACATTGCGCGACTGGATTGAAGTGCTTTCTAGAAACCCCTTAGCTCTATCTCAATTCTATCATACAGAGCCTCTTTCTTTGCTCCGGTTCTCTGCAAAATATCTTTTGAGGCATATGACATAGCTGCAATAATGAAGTCGAAGTCATCCACCGTGGGCAAAGTCTGTAGCTTCGACTTACTAGCTTTGGATTTCTTCCATGATGTAGGTTTCGTGGGGGAAACCTTTCTTTTCTTCAGTGGATCTGCATCATCAGGGGGATTCTGTGCTAGTGTTACTTCGCCTTGCTTCTGCTAATCTTCTTCCCCTTATTTCTCTTCTTTGACCACTTCATCACCACCTCCTCTGCCAGGTGAGTCTGAAGAAATTTCTTCTGAGACGCTGTCTAGCTGCTGTACCTCTTCTTTATTTTTCTTCCTGCTACTGTTGGGTGCATCATACTCTTCACGAGTAACCACTGGGTTTCCAATGAGTTTTGGGTTGGATAGTTTTTCCTGGTCGATTGGTATAAGGTACTCTGCGGGCCATTCCTTAGTGATCTCCTCCAGATCTTCCGTGGTGATCTTATAGTATGACTGCAACTCTTCTTTACTCTCGTCTGTGCACGTAGTGATATATATAAAATTCCTATCTGCACAAAACTTCATCAGGGGCCTGAATCTATCTAGAGTGTTCGGTGTCATACGGGGGAACAACTCAATAGCCCATTTTAGCTGCAGGTAGTAGGTATGGAATATTGCGTTCGACTGCCAATGTTTTCCCATATCGCTCGAATACCAGAGCGTGGTAAACTTCGTAGCAAGCGACTCAAACGACTCAATGTCAGGGAAGGTATTACCTTCTGGCATCTCCCAAGCCGTAAATGCGATGAGGATCAGGAGCCAACTAAAGTGGAACTCATAACCCTAATCTTGAGCTTTGCGGCAGTCCACTTCTAGATAGTTGACTAGTAACTAGCCCAATTCATCTGTAATCCCTCCACACACTTTCCCACAAGGTCAACGAAAAACCCCGTGACCTACATGGGTCTGTTCTTCCTTACTAGCTTACCAGCTATCAAATGGCAAGCAAAGTGCATTGCGCCATTCTGAGTGGAGGCTACCTTGTAGCCTCACTTTCCCTTCTCTACATCGCCATAAGTATCTTAAATCCTCTGTGCCGGGGTGTGATCTGCAACCTTCCCTGGGTAAAATTCCTATGGTTCGGGTCCCTACATACATAGGCTGATGATCCTATGGATCAACGACTGATTGACGATGATGTGTCTGTATAGCCATAAGTAACCATCATGGAAGCACATCAGTAGGAGTTTAACGCACGCGTTAACCTCCTAGTGCCTTCCAAAATGTGGGATTTTCATTATGTTTAGGATAGTGGACTGCACGATGTTCATGGTCCATGGTTGGGGAATGATTTTTGATTTCTTTCCCTTCGTCTTGGTCAAGTACTTGTGAGGTGCAAGCATGCCATAGGTCTTGCGGTCTCCTAGATTATAGTCACTGATCTTCAGAGTTGTAATCATCTCCAATTGCGGTCTGACTGTGCATATCCCCTTCGGGAGGTATGCCGTGATAACTATGTAGTCAAAATCCCTTGGGACATTATCACAAATCACCACACCAACTAGAGGTGGGATGTAGTCGGGCAGGATGGATGGGATTAAATTCGCGTTTGCTAAGTCATCTCTATGCTTAGTCCTTTTCTCTTCTGTAGCTTGGGATGGTCCAGATCCACGAGCAGTCGACAGGGAGGCTTGCACTCCTCTCGTCGATGAGGCTTGAACTCCTGCAGAAATCACTTTCTCTGCCATTAGATCGATTAAAATTTCCTCTACTGAATTTTCCACAGTGCTGAGCTTGTCTGACATGCACGCTCGAGATCAGATATCTCAGGCTGATGAACAATTTCTCAATGCAATAGAATGGATGGCAAGGTCTCAATAAGCACAACATAGTAACAATGAGTTCTCTAGTTGGCTTGGATACAATTCGCGAAAGTGTGCTCGGCGTAACAGTCGACGAGATAAGTAGACAATGATGTAACAGATCCTTCCAACAGACAAGAAGCCTTCATCAATGCAGTTCTGTTCGTTACGACGCGGTCCCAACGGTTCGATGGGGAGATTTCTGATCATAGCTATTGTTCTAACCGTCCAGGAACGTCAATCTAATGGTTATAATGCCTCCAATGGTTATATTTCTCCACCATGAAGAAGTGCTAATCTGAGTTGCTCTGATATTTCGACGAAGTTCGAATTCTGGAGACCTTCCTTTTGCGAAGTTCTTTCTAAATATTCTTGCAATTTCTCCAACTTTGCTTTCTTCTTGCTGAGCTTTCTAGCCTTCTTCTCTATGATCTGCGTTACTGGGTTCCTCTTCCCATTCTAATTCTTATCTTCTCTTGGCATAATAACTTCACGTTGTTGATGATATTTCATAAGGTTTAAGGGTAATACTTCTTCACTGTTTGGGGTAAGTGCTCTATTTTCTCGCGTTCTTTCAAATTCAACACCCAAGTCTCTGGTCTTCGATCTGTTCTCCTATTCTTCTATCAAGTGCGCTATTCTCCTAGTCATGAAATCTTTCAATGCTTGCTTTTTCTGTTCTAGGGCTTCTTCTTCTCTTCTCTGGATATGATCTCTCTCAATCTAGTGTTTTCCTAGCAATAAAGCAAATGGGGCGTTGTTCTCAACAAATTTAATAACCTCAAATTCTTCCTCTATCAAAGTTTCATGAGGACTCATAGATATATGGGTAAGTCTTCCACATAGAGTTATTATCTTTCCTCTAAATAATCGTATTCCTCCCAATGAAGGAACCATAGCAGGCCTTCCCAAAATTTCCCAAGTACTTTCGGTCATGACATTCACCTGTGTTTCCTTGTCTAGAACACAGTCTATGTCGAAGTCTCCTATTCTTTCTTCTATGCATTCTTTATCTTTTAAGATATATAATAGATTGATGTATCTATGATCATTCAAGGTTTCTTTTATTTCTGACAATACAATCTCTGATCCTTTCTGGGGTTCTGCCATAATCTTAATTTCTGAGTCTTTCTCATGTTTATCTTGTTCCATATTCATTCTTTCAAGTTTATCAATCATTCTAGGGCAATCCAGAACTTCATGGTCCATAGCTTTACAACAAAGACAACTAGGTCGTCTATCAAGGCAATCCTTTTCAAGATGGATTGGTCTTCTACAACTGTAACAAAGGGTTAATCCTCTCTTTCTCTTAAATGATCCCCAACCTTTCTTGTACTGCGCACTAGGATCATAGTAACTAATCTGCAAAAAAAACTTCCTAGGATCCTGCATCCATTTTTTAGTCCAAACATTATTTCTATGCATAGGAATAACATATCTTTCATTATTTCTACCAGATCTACTCATATCAAACCTTCTTTCTTCTAACTGTGCCCTAGTTTTTAGACTAGGACAAAATTTATCAAACATACCTAGATCCATACTATTGAAGAAAAAATTCCCACTTATCTTACCTTTAACATAGTACAAATATTTCAGATCTTACCTCTTTAATAAAAAAAAATTCACTTTACCTTTATCAGGGTACAAAGCTTTCAGATCTTACTTCTTTTCTTTAGATTTTTCTCCTTTCTTAGCACAGAGATTCACAAGTCAAGTAGAATACTACGCACTAAAGAAACATATATACATACAAAGATTTATTTCTTTTCCTTAGTTCCCAGCAATCACAGTTTCACGTCCCGAAAACAAAACCATTTGTTGGCACAGGGGCAGACCCAGGGTTCAACGCTTCAACAACGCACCAACAAAACCCTAACTACTGGCCCTTTTGGCAACACCGGTGAAGCATATGAAGTCTCACCCGAGGTAAAGGTAGGGGTGGTTGCAGGACTCCAGTGTCTGAAACCTTAGCTGGGACACAGATCTGTGATTACAATACTCTAACAAAGCACTTAGCAGTTGTCATTCATTAGTACTTAACCTTTGTTCATGGCACAGATAAACCTTAATTACAATGCAGTGTGGTATTCAACAAGATTCAATACATTCAAGCACTTAGCATAAAGAAACAAATCAGATCTAGCATTCATTCACATCACTGAGCACTAAGCTATTATATCAGATGCTTCAAACATTCATAAAGATAACAACACTAAGCATAAATCACATCAAAGGCACAAAGCAATAATCGAAATGCACAAAGAAACCATAACACAGGATATACGTGGTTCACCCCCAGCCTGGGGCTATGTCCACCAACTCTTATCTTCTTTATTATCTTCTTTTCAAGCTTCTTACAGGCACATAACATCAAAATCCTACTCCACAGTGGACAGGATATCTTCACTCACCTCGCCAGATCCTCCTTCCCTGAGCTAGGTTACAACCCAAAGCCTTTACACAGTCTCTTATAGTTACCTACACTTACCCTTGAAAGTCTCACACAGTATGCACAAAGCAATTACAACTATCACTTGCACTTAGCACATTAATTAGCACCTAGCATCGCACACACACACTTGAGCCCCTACTTACATTGCCTAGCTTTCTATTTATACATTGCAAAAGGGACTGAACATGGGTAAACCCATGGGACGACATTCCATACCTGTTACATAAGCCCAAAACCCAAAAATGCCCTAAAAAGGGGCCAAGATCTTGCGATATCCACTTCGACTTGCGCTCCGCCTTCGACAACCTGTCGAAGTCCCAAAATAGGTCAAAAATGACCAAGGATCGCCAAAACTTGGTTAAGGGACAACAATTGCCTTGATGTATACTCTTGCTTATTGTATGATGAATGCTTGAGGCATTTTTGGTATGGCTGTTGTGATATGGTTATGTTGGTTGATTGATAGAGTGAGAAACACTCTTATGGTTCAGTACTGATATGATTGCCATAGTATACTGATTTCTTATACCTGATTAAGTAGCATTCATATTGTATGGTTGAGGAGAATGAGTAAGTTGTTAGAGAGCATAGATGTGTTGTGATTGGTTATGGTTCAGATTGGATAGTGAAAGAAAAAAGTGGATGTGACTGAATGCTACAAAGGATCTAAGTTTTTCATGGAGAGAAAACCCTAATTAATTAGAATGCATATGCAGGCTGTAGTACAGACATGCCACGTACATACACGAGTTGTACTACTGGTAGGGCGTGTACATACTTGTGTTGTACCACCGATAGGTCGCGTACCTATTGATAGATTGGTATCTGTTGAGGATTGATTCCTCTTCTCAGTTGGTGCTGAGTTGTGTAAGTTGAGTCTTGCATTGTATAGCTAGTGCTCTCATGGAGTTGTAACTCTATTCACTTGTTTCTGATAACCCAAGGATTGTAGTCCGTAATAAAAGGAAAATTGTACATACATCTTGTGTTCTTTGTGTTCCTTGTGATGATGACTTATTGATGATTTATGTTGTTGATGTATGTTCACATTTAACTGGTTATAAATGACAACAATAAGTAATGAGTAAGTGGTGATTTCTAACTAAGGAGTTTTGTGAAGGGAAGTTTGAAGAAGATCCCCACACTCATTCACCCCCCCTCTAAGTGTGCTCAGTGTGCTCAACAATTGGTATCAGAGCAGGCCTTCATTATAAGCCTTAACAAGCTTGGAGGAGATCCATGGACACACAAATGGATGATGAAGTTCCAATCCTTGATGAGGAAAATTATTCTACATGGAGAATAGAAATGAAAGTGCACTTGAAGGAAATAGGAGCAGGTATTCAGATGAATCTATTGGTGTATCAGTTCCTTTGAAGAACGAGTCAAAGTTTGCAGCTCAAAGGGAAGGAAATAAGAATGATGCATTAGGTCTCAAGACCATTCTTAGTGGACTCTCAAGTTATATCAAAGATAGCATGAGACAATGCACATCCGCCAAGGATCTATGGCTAAATCTAGAAGAGACATACCAAAGCAAGAAGGAAGATGCTAAAGACAAATCCATCAAGAACAATGAAGGTAAGGAATCTCCAAAATCCTCTATTTGCAATGATTCTAAATGTGATGATGTTGGAAAAAAGGAATACCTTGAAGACAATTCCATCAAGATCAATGAAGGTAAAGAATCTCCAAAAACCCCCGATTGCACTATTTCAAAATGTGATGATGTTGAATATTTTTCTACAAGTGAAGAAGAAAATCTAGAGATAGTTTGTGTAGATTCAAATGATAGTTATCCCATGGAAGCAATAGAAGAAGAATTATCCGAGCTTAAAAGGAAAGTTGAATGGGGGTTATTTGAATACAACTATGACCATTGTTACATAGAATATAGCTATCTTTCGAATCACATTAAAAAGTTTCTTAAAAGGAATCAAAGGCATATATTGATGTTAAAGGAAATGCTCAAGGAACAAGAAGAAAGTAAAAAGACTCTATTATAAGAAAAAGAAGAAGAGATCAAAATACTAAAGAATGAAATAGAAGAAAATAAGAAGGTAGATGATGAGATTAGAAAAAGTCTTGAAGTTAATGTCCATCTCAAGACCCAAATTGAAGAATCCAAAAGGATAGAGGAACTATTAAAGAATCAAGTAAATGAAAAGGAAGAAGCATGTCATAAGTTGGAAGCTAAAGTTGTTGATCTTAGAAAGAAAGTAGAGAAGTCAAACAAATTCTTGAATAACTCAACAATCTTGAATGAGATCTTGGATAGTCAAAGATCACCAAATGATAAATCAGGTCTTGGATACAAGAACGAAGCTATACATGTTAAAGCAAGCACCTCAAAGAAGCATGAGGTAAATCTCTCACTCTCAAAGGATGGAAATAATGTTGCAAGTCAACAATATACACAAGGCAAGGAAAGTCTCAAAAGAACCAAGCAAGGAAGATATCAAGAAGCCATATTTACACCTCAAGGAAGAGAGACACCTTCAAGATGGAAACCAAAGCAAAGGTATGGAAATGTTTTTCATGGTCACTGTTACTCATGTAATGAATATGGTCACAAATCTTTGGAATGCAGATTGTATGCAAAGAGAAATAATGAAATATTTTGTAACACCATAAGATGTTGGAGATGTAATCAAGTAGGACACATTGTTGCTCATTGTCACATCATGAGATGTTATAGCTATAGTGGATTTGGTCACAAATCCTAGGAGTGTTGGAACACAAGAAGAAAGTCCATGATGAGGAATTCATATAATATGACTAGAAGAAGGAATGAAGTTAGGAAGGAAGACATTTTTGAAAATATGGAAGCTTAGAGCTCAAGTTCTGAGAAGCAGGGACACCTTCGGAAGTGGGTAAAGAAGACGGAACAACCAGAGCAGAATGGTAGCCTTAAGGGAAGCTCAATTTTGTCATCTTCATAAGCATACATGGTTACAATGGTAATAGCCACGTACATATGCGAGCTGCCTGTGCAGCAGGACACATATCTTTGGTAAGTCCTTGGGAAAAAGGCTATGCACATGAGTTGCAGCATGGTATGATGGTATAACTCTGTGCTGCAGGATATGACATGGTTTTTTGCAGGGTCTGACATTTTTTGTTGCAAGTTTTCATGATTACATAATTGATGTATGTATGGTGGTGACATATGGTTGAGTGTTGAAAGATTATCTTGGATGCATGGTACTAACCCTAGAGTGTGGATTGAGAGATTTCTCTGTTGAAGAACAATGCTGGTTGTGACAATGAATTTTTCGCGCTTTGGTTATGAGATATATCATGATGATGCTAGCTAGAGATTTCATTCATATATTGAGGAACACTTCTAGTACACATAGTTTTGGATGCTTAGTATTTTTTGTAGTGAATGGAGGTTGAGGCTAAACTGTTGGGGTACATGGCTGGTACATATTTGAGTTTCATTGATATATCTTATGATGTATTACTGGAAGCATATATGTTGGATATCTTGGTGCATGCATATGGATGGACTGCATATTGGGACATGTAATTGATGGGTTAATGAGGTGGTCATGTTGTACATCATTGATGAGTCATAGCTTCATATCTAGTTGATCCATGATTGGTACACATTTGGTACATTGTTAGAGGCACCTACTAGCAACTTGATTGGCACATGTCTATGGGTGATATGGAATTCATATATGATGACACATCTTGATTGTAGTCCATCTTGTTGTGGTATTGGTGCATGGGTAATGCACTTGCTTGGTACAAGTGGTGATACATGATTAGTGCAATGTTGATGCACTCATAGATGGTATATGTATGTGGAAGATAGTACTTGGCTAAAGTACACCATTGGAATTACTTGGTACATGATATATGAGATGATATAGTTGAGACACTTGTTATGATGCTTGATAGTTGTGGCACTTAATTCATGGTAAAAACATATGACACGTGTTTGAGGCACATGGTTGGCATATCGGTAGGAGCATATGGATGATGCACAATTGGCACATGTTATTGGCATATGTTTGATACACTCCATTGATGATTTCTTATGGTACATTGTATGGTGTTGATGTACATGGTTGATGTACATTAGTGTTGTGCATGGTTGCCACACAATTTGGTACATGATGTACTTGGTTGATGTTTTGTTCATGATTCTCTGTTTCATTGTTGACATATCTTTTGCTTCGTTATGCATGGTATGGCACGAGTTTGATGCATGGACAAGTCCAAGGATTGTCATAGAAAGAGAAGTTGATCTATGAGCAATAACATTTGTAGCAGAAGCATAATTCAATGGTAGAATATTGTTCATACTGCAAATAATATAGGGGGAGACATACCCATAGGGGTAGTCATTCTTATTCCCATGATTCAAGGAGGATAGATTTATTAGATGCAGAGGATAGAGGCATGGTTCCAGGGGGAGCATTGATCACATAGATGCAAACATGGTTCCAGGGGGATCATGAGCGATATGTTTTCAGCATTACATCAGAGCGATATCCCTTGTTCAAAAGGGTAGAGATTATTCAGAGGAAGATAAAGACATCTAGGCAGGGGGATCAACCCCAAGGAGAAAACTACCCTTTTCCATTGATGTCAAAGGGGGAAAGATAGTCACATTTATGTGATTGAGATGACTATTGATGTAGAGAAATGCCTTGTCTACATGTTTCCATCAATGATTTGTGTTGACATCATTGTTGGTATTGCCATCAATGCCAAAAGGGGATATTGTTGGATCATGTTGTCATTGATGTCAAATGATTGATGTCAAAGGATTGATGTCAAGGTATTGATTGATGCCAAAGGATTGATTTATTGATTGATGTCAAAGGAACAATGTCTTTTCATAGCATACTGATGTAATATGTATTGTCCTTGATGGGAATGGATTGATGACAAGTGGAATCATAGTCATATGATGTCATGCATAGATGAAGATGGATAAATGAATTGTCATTGATATATGATGAATATGGATCGATGTGATTCCATTGATATATGATGCATAGTTGAATCGATGTAACGATGACTCATTATTGTCTTAATAAGGAGTACAAATGGATGAACTCCAAAGTGGTCCCCTTATGGTGAAATCCCTCATGGGAAGACACTTTGTTGATGAGTTATCCTAGAAGTATGGTTAGGTAACCCATGATTAATTGTGGAACATTGAGATGAAGATCAATGAATTTGTCTGTGAAACTATGCTAGATGGATAATGCTTGTCATGCCATTTCCGGTGGTATGTGGAACATCACATAACTCCTCATGGTTTGAGAGTTATGACCTTACGAAGTTGGAGGACCCTCATATGTTGGCTTGAAGCCCCAAAAGGTCAAAGAAGTCAAAGTACTTGCAAAGAAGGAGGATTATTTAAATAATAAAGTGAAGTGACAAAATCAAAGAGGATTATTTAAATAATAAAGTAAAGTGACAAAGTCAAGGAAGATTATTTAAATAATAAATTAAGTGGAGAACCTTCTAATTATGGAAAGTGGTTAACCCTAAAAAGAGGAAAATGGGTTAAGTAGTCAAGTGTCTATTGGATACATGGGCAAGTGGAAAATTGGGAAAAGTTGGAAAAAGTGACTATGTGGACAAAGTGGCTATGTGGACAAAGTGGCCTAGAAGATGCTTCTAATGAAGCTACTTGGAGAGTATAAATAAGAGGCAAATGTCTCTTGTGATAGATATCTCTTGAGTGTATCTTAAAGATCTATTCTGAGAAGAGAGATTGAATGAAGGATCTCATGGACACATCAAAGTTTCCGTAAGTCTAAGATATTTACGACGAAAGTTTCGGAAGTTCAAAAACCCTAGTTTCTGAGGCGTACGTGGGATAACATTGTATTAGGGTGTGTACATATTGAGGCATACACAGGTTGAAAATGTATTAGGGTGCATATATACTCGAGCTAGCAGTGTATTAGGGTGCGTACAGTTGAAGAAATTCATGGATACTTGAGTGTGAGCTGGTGCTAGGTTCCTGAAGGCTGAAGCAAGTTCTAGATCTGCATTCTATAGGATCAGATCTTCTATAGAAACTCTGGTATGGTTACATAGTTGTCTTGATGGATAATCTTTCTTATTGTATGATGAATGATTGAGGCATTCTTGGTATGGCTGTTGTGATATGGTTATGTTGGTTGATTGATAGAGTGAGCAACACTCTTATCATTCAATACTGATATGATTTCCATAGTACATTGATTTCTTATACATGATTAAGTAGCATTCATATTGTATGGTTGAGGAGCATGAGTAAGTTGTTGGAGAGCATAGATGTGTTTTGATTGGTTATGGTTCATATTGGACAGTGAAAGACATAAGTGTATGTGACTGAAGGCTGCAGAGGATCTGAGTTTTTCATGGAGAGAAAACCCTAATTAATCAGAAAGCATACGTAGGCTATAGTACAGACAGGCCACGTACATACGCGAGCTGTACTACTGGTAGGTCGCGTACATATGCATGCTGCACTACTGACAGGTCATGTACCTGTTGACAGATAGGTATCTGTTGAGGATTGATTCCTCTTCTCAGTTGGTGTTGAGTTGTGTAAGATGAGTCTTGCATTGTAGAGCTAGTGCTCTTGTGGATTTGTAACTCTATTCAGTTGTTGATGATAACCCAAGGATTGTAGTCCATAATAAAAGGAAAATTGTACATACATCTTGTGTTCTTTTTGTTCCTTGTGATGATGAATTATTGATGATATATGTTTCTGTATATGTTGCTGATGTATGTTCACATTTAACTGGTTATAAATGACAACAATAAGTAATGATTAAATGTTGATTGCTAACTAAAGAGTTTTGTGAAGGGAAGTTTGAAAAAGAGCCCCACACTCATTCACCCCCCCTCTAAGTGTGGTTGGTGTGTCCAACAATTTCTTCTTGAGATCTGGATTCACCTACTGTAATTTTTTATTGTATTGTTGATAGTTTGATAATTCATGAGTAAATCTATTTTCCACATGTCCCTCTATTCCTAGAACATTTCTAATAAAATTCAAATAAAATAGTGGTCATTTTATCAACAATTGCTTACTTCATTCCTCAAATTGTATGAACCAATCATGTGAAGCACCTTCTAGATACTTCAAGGAAATTTTAATTTTTTCATTGTCATCTCTTGGAAGGTACATTTTGAAATATTTATATATATGATTAATCCATTGAATTTACTCCAATCGATCCTATAATTATAATATCTTTGAGATTTTTTCCTCGGTGACTTTGAAATTTTTCCCGTAATAGTGTAAAATGTCTTACTTGCAACATCATTAGTATCAATCAATTTGGATTTTCCAAGGGAAGGTTATGGAGAAATTACCAAATCATGTTAGTCATTTTATAGAAAGTGATCTTGTACTATCAATAAATCATCCAATTTTTCCCAAAGAAGTCTAAATTATGGATTTGTAACACCTTGTCATGAGTCTTCTTTCCAATGGCATTGATGTCACTCAGACTGGTCCTTACAATCTTGACGTATGTTTGATTTATTAAACCTTACTAATATTAGAAATGATTTATGACTAGGAAAAGCCCCTATCTTGTACCCATTGTAACTCCAAAATTAATGCACCTCTATAGTGAAAATTTTGACCATATATAGTATGTTTTGTATTCTTTTACACCCTTCAAGCCTCACTACATTTGGATATACTTGTGTAAAGTTATGGATCAACCCATAAAAGACATAGTTTGAGGTTGCCCAAACCAAGAATAATTCACACTTACACTAAATAGTTTGAACCCAATACTTAAAATAACATAATAAACATACATACATATAATATACACCAACTATAAACATGAGCCACGACTCTTAAAGTGATAATTGTTGAACTTATGCTTATACTGAGAGGGGGGTGAATAAGTATAAGATATTTTTTACTTTAATTGGGTATTCATCAATCATTCATTAACTTTAAAACAATAAATGCATGTAAAATCAAATCACGGTAC
The DNA here is from genome assembly GCA_032191745.1 of Picea mariana. NCBI lineage: Eukaryota > Viridiplantae > Streptophyta > Pinopsida > Pinales > Pinaceae > Picea > Picea mariana. The sequence goes on from JASDQU010373487.1 coordinate 21,666, forward strand.
ACAAAGTTTAATTTGGAAACCCTTGTAGGAAAAAACCACAAAAACCTATCTTTATAAATGTCCGTAGGCACCAACCTTCTGTTACAAATATTTTAAGCACCAACCTACTAGAGACACCAATCTCCTCAGCTGAGCACCAACATAGCAAGATATTGTGTAGGCACCAACCAATTGGAGACACCAATCTCCTCAGCTGAGCGGAAACACAACAAGATATTGTGTAGGCACCAACCTATTGGAGACACCAATCTCCTTATCTGAGCACCAACTCAACAATATATTGTGTAGGCACCAACATTGGAGACACCAATCTCCTCAACTGAGCACCAAATCAATAAGACTTGTATAGGTACCAATCTAAGATATTCATACACATAGTACTTATGACTTCACCTGCATGCTTCATACTTCATGCATTTCACAACAACATCATACCCTTAACTTTCAAGCTCCAATGCCTCTCCTTGCTTCATACCCTAGACATAGCCTCAAACCTTAGGTAGATTTATCCTTCATGACCTAGTGAACCTCATAGCATCATTCCAGAATATAATTCTAGAATGTAGCATCACAACCTCATAGACCTTAGTCCTTCATAGACCACCCTTAAACAAGTCACTTTGCAGCATCATAGACCTTAGTCCTTCATAGACCACCCTTAAACAAGTAACTTTGCAGCATCATAGACCTTAGTCCTTCATAGCGCACCCTTAAAACTCTAAAAAAACTACTCTTGCGCAACGTTAGACCCAAAGAATACTCCCCAAATCCTCTTGTGATCCTCATATCTCTTTTGAACACTTGTACTTACTATTATTTCTTGAATACTCTTAAAATGTGCACATTTATCCTATATTTACAATAGTTTTTCATTCACTTATGCGATTGACTTGTAAAACTAGCTAGACCGACCTATACTTCCTAGCTGGGCCAAACTAACAGAATCTTTCATATATCCTCATTCCTAAGGAGTTAGAGGAAGTTCCATATACCATTGGAAAGGTATCAGAATACAATTTTCAACCAAATATCCCATTCTCCCATTTGAGCTAGGTATTCAGAGTAAAAAGGCCTTCAAAGATAGGGTATCCAAACTGAGCATAAAAAATCCAAAAACTATATTTCCAACAATCTCCATCTTGAAATAATTAACCTTGGACATCTGTAGTCTCCCCATGTCTTTGACATCAATGAAAAAAATATTTCCAACAATAATAACACCAATTTATATAATAACTTCTTACCTTAGGAGAAGAACTCGTAAATATCCTAAGTACATCCATGTATCCAAATCACAAGTGTGCACAAGAATGACTCTATTCATGTATATGGATACACATTCTCACTCATTGCTATTTTATGCCCACCACGAAGTTGAACCACTATTACATATACTTTTTGACCCCATATATACCCCTTTAGGGACATAACAAGAACACACTTACACTAAATGTTAACATTACTTCACAAAAATAGAGCACTCAAGCTCTAAAACTTAGCCACTCATCTAGAAATGTTGACCCACACACATACTTGATACTTGACCGTAACATATGACACAAGTGAAAATAATTTAACATGAAGACATAAACCACATCACACTTCAAGTCTACTCACTAACATTTAAAACCTGTATAAATGTGTTTATTATGTCAAATACGTCAATGAAAGCAACATTAAAATATAAGTGTTTCTTGTCAATGATGGCTTGTCGAGTCAATGAAAGTAGGTAGTTAATATATCCCACATTAGGGTTCAAGTCCTACCAAGTGTCATTCTTTTGCTTGTGTTCATGCTTGTGGATGTATGTTGGCACATGCGATAATGGTTAAGGCTAGGTGCAAGCCCTTGGAATCTTTGGTGGAATAGATACCCCCCACTCATGGTTTCTTAGTCGAAGAGAAACCAAATTGAATGGTGATAATGGATCCCACGTAATGCTAAATCTGGGTGTGTTAGCCTCATCCTGATAAGAGGGATCTTAGTTCAAAAAAAGTTTAACAAATGTGCGATTAGATAGTGAAGTGATAACATTGTCTTTACACATATTCTAACACTCCCTCTTGAGGATATAACTAAGGTTTACCACTCCAAGCCCTAACATAGTTATTGACTTAATAAGAGTTGTGATCTAAAAATGAGAACTCTAGCCTAAAAAACATATTTTTGCATCAAAAACACAAAAAAAAAACCCTTGAATTGAAGTCTGCTACTAGTAGCACCATTTTTTTCAAGGTTAAAATTACAAGTTTTTGCAACCATGACCTTGAAAACCTATAATTTTGTGAAAAAATATTATAATCAACCCTTGAAGTGAAAAGTGTTGCTATCATTAACAATATTTTTCTTTCTTGGGGTTAAAATTACAACCTTTTGCAACTATAGCCTTAAAAACTTGTGATTTTGCAAAAAAATCTTAAAATAAACCCCAAATTGAAAAGAGGTATTACTAGAAGCATTTTATTAGGGTTTAAATTACAACCTTTTGTAACCATGGCCTTAAAAATCTATAGTTATGCTAAAAAATCTTATAATCAACCCCTAAATTGAAAAGTTGTGCTACTAGTAACAACATTTTTTCGCATTTTTTTAGGGCTAAAATTACAACTTTTAGAAACCACGACCTTAAAAACTAATATTGTTGTAAAAAAAATTTGAAAATAATCCTCAAATTGAAAAATGATGTTACAAGTTGCACCCCCACCTTTTTTTTTATCGGGGGAGGTTAGTATTACAACGTTTTTGAAGCCATGGCCTTAAAAACTAGTATTGTTCCTATCAAAACCTTAAAATCAACCCTTGAGTCAAAAAGTGGTATTATTAGTAACAATATAACATTTTTGTGTTAAAATTACATCTTTTTTGAAACCATGACCTTAAAAACTAATAGTGTTGCAAACAAAACCTTGAAAATCAACCCCCCAACCGAAAAGCAGTGCTACTAGTAGCACCTCTTTTTTAGGGTTTAAAATTACAATATTTTGAAACCATGATCTTAAAAACCCATTCTATTGCAAACTAAACTTTAAAATCAATATTGAATTGAAAAGTGGTGTTATCAATAACACTTTTTTTTACAAGTTCATATATATATATATATATATATATATATATATATATATATATTACACAAGACTCGGTAGTTTGTATTATATAAAAGAAGGTTGTATCAGAGCTAAAACTAGCCAAGAGTTACAATGATTCATAGTGTGCAGTGATAACCAACGAAACTGAGGGAATGAACATCCTCATACAACTAGAGTCTATCAGATATTTTATAAAAAAATAAACTTCTTTCCTAGTTTGAATTATAACATATGAGCAGAGAAAAAATATATATTTTCAATTCATGAACCTGTTTAGTGTAGTTTTAATTTGGTGTCCACTATATAGCTTGAGATTCATTTTGGTTGCTAGGAATTGGTGACGAGGGAAATGAATGCACTTCCTCACATGAAGCATGGGAGCCTTGTGAAGGAATTGCCGCATTTTGACCATAAATTTCAGCTCCGATGAAATGCTTCTCTTTACCCGTAAGCTGAATTTGTTTAATGTGCTTGCTTACCTTTTTGAGGACAATAGTGAGTTCCTTGTCACAACACTCTTTACTTTCCTGAATTTCTTGCTCGGACTAAGAGTGAGAGTTTTTGAGTGCCTCTATTTCCTACTGATGGAGCTTCACTTTACCTTTGAGCACCTCCAGTTCACCACTATTAGAGGTGCGCAAAGGATGGGATCTGTGCCACATTCTGTTGGAGGGTAGCGAATAGAGAGGTCGAATGTTGTTGTGGGTGCATCACAGATGCTATAGAGGAGGGATAGAGGGACAATCAAGTTGGATTATAGATCCCATCATCAAATTATCCGCGTAATATAATGGCCTGAGTGAGACAAATGATATACCACGAGTGAGATCCAAATTAGGTTCTAGTAATGATGTGCATAAGTGGAAGTAGTGGGTGTTGAGCACAAGAGGAATAACAAATGAACTGCCAAGAGGGGATGAATATCCCATGATGATGTTGGGGAGGGAGTAAGTCCCACATGTGGGATGGATCCAAGGGTGAGGAGTTTTAAATGTTTCCAAGCTGAGGTGATTTACCAAGTGCTAGGTGCAACGTGTGATGCATAGAGATGACATGAGGCATGTGTTTGAAGAAAGCGCTACATGGATGAGGCTGAGTGGGATTTTACTACTGGATGGGGGGTTCACATCATTCCCCTCATCAACAATTTTAAAACCATTTTCTCCTTTAATGTTCGTCCTTTTAATGGATTTCAGGATTAATACAATTTTGATTTTTCCTCTTCCCACAATGTTAAGGTAGAAAGTGTATATTTTTGGCCTCATTATTATTGAGTTCCCCTTGACCCAAGGAATTAGATTTCTTGGCAAGTTGATATGCTTCCTAGTTTTGATTACGTAGAATGTGGAAATAATCCACTGAACATAATTTTTGTTCCTCAAATTTGATTATGTGGTAAATTCTTCGCAAACTGGATTGAGTGCTATGATTTATGTTTCACAGGCCTTTTATCACCAATTCTGAGTCTCCTATAACAATAATGCTCTTTGATTTTTCAATTTGGTTTAGCTTGAGTGGTTTGTGTTGAGGGGTGTTTTCCCCTCCACCCAGGTTCAATTTGCACAAGTGACATGTTGAGCTCTTAAATGAGCAAGCTATCGAAAAATACTCGGCTTTCTATAAAATTGAGTTTACCTTGGGTACCATCCTCGAAATGAGGGGAAGTTCCTGGTGGGTTTCCCCCGGTTCTATTTTAAAGTAAAAAAAAATATTGCTCTTTGTTTTATTTCAGGTATCAGGGTCAATCCCTTGAATGCAACTAGAATTTCTTCTTGGTTGTTGGTCTTGTGGTCTAGTCCCCATATCTAGTTTTCTAATTTCCTTCGGGGTCGAGAATGACCCCCCCTCAAGGCACTTGTCGCACCTGGATTTCCTTTTGAAGCTCCATCAAAAAAATAGAATGGTTTTGGCCTGTTGTTGTTTCTAGAGGGAAAATTCCTGGTCTGAGAATCTTAACTACCAATAGGGTCTACATGGAGGAGTTGAGAGAGGGGAAGAGATTTGGAAGTATCGAGGGAGAATAATACTATTGATCCAAGTTGTTTCTACCTGATCAAGATCACAAAGAGATCCTAGAATTTGATTCTTGGCACATAGAACATTAGAGAGAAGACTGCAAGCCAAAGAATGAACTTGAGATGGCCAAAAGTGTTTGCCTTGAAATATGGCCTTGTTTCTTTCCAACCAAATTTCCCAACAAATAAATTTAGGGATCACCTTCCAAAGACACATGAAGAGAGGTTTTCATTTGAAGCTACCATAAAATATGTGTTTCCAATGAAGGAGCATGTCGTGTCAGTTATTGGGGAAAGTTTGATGATGGAGAAAGATTTGGTATAATTGAGTCCATACTTTCCTTGAGAATTCACATTCAAAGAAGAGATGATGAGTTGTTTCTGAAGAGGATTTACATAAAACACATTTGGATGGAGCAACAATACCTCTCTTTTGTTGATGTTTGGATAACATCGGGAAGACATTCTCCTAGAATAATAATTAATACTATAATTATTGATTATTAAATATCATATATAATAAGTAAATGATAATAATAAATAGTTATTGATTATTCAAGGGACGCATCCTTTCATGGATGGTCACCATATGTTCCCTATATATGGAGAAATCATCATTGTAATAATATATCCCACATGGTCATGATGCCTCCTGGTCATGATGACGCAAGTTTTGTTGAATCCCACATGGTCATGATGCCTCCTGATGCCCCATGCTGAAATTTTGGCTATTTCTTCACCATTTGGCATAGATTTTTCCCCTAATTGTATAACTTCTAATTCCTCCATTTTAGTCTCCCAGAGGGATTCTCAGATTTGATAAGGTATCTTAGGGCTTCGACCTTGGATTTGTTGTTGAAGCCCCTACAATTCCAGGAGAGAATATTCATTATTTTTGGGATGAAGGAGCCTATCCACTCAAGAAGGGGGGAACTTGTGATTCTATTTTTTTGTTGTTTCCTTTTCGCCCATGTTGTTGAGAGATCTCTCTATTGAGTGTTTCTTTCTAAGACCTTTCACCTTGTTAGTTGCTTCTTCTCTTGAGTCCTTATTTGTCTTTCTTCCTAACTTTCATGTTTTTTCATTCAAAATTCCCGCCTCATAAGCTTGGTGAGATTTTCCTTTTGGGAGTGCTCTTTCTACTACTAATTGTTGATCATCTGTACCGAGAATTACTCTGTTACTTTCGTCTCCTCAGATTATGCCTCTTCTTCTTCCCAAGTATGAGGATCTATCTCAGGGGGGTTGGTACTTGAAGATCTTGGATTTGGGTCGACAACTTATTCATCTTCTCTTCCTACACTGGTTTCTCCTAGGCTTGCACACTTGTTTGTTGAGGCAAGGTGTGATTCTACTTGAGCTTTGTTATTTTGATTTCCTTGTCGCTGGTTCTACTCCTACATCGGTCTGTAGTTGCTTGTTCTTGACATAGTTTTGGGAAAAATGGCCATATTTGTGGCATATCTTACATTTAAAAGGAAATTGCTCGTAATCTAGCTTCTGGACATGAGTCCACTCTTCCAATGTAAGTTTGACTGCTTCAGGTAAACCTTTTTCCAAGTCCATTTCTACACATGTCCGGGTGCATGCAAACATGGATGACTTAGGTTCAAACTTATGAATATACTTTCCCAATGAATTCCCGATACACTTAAGAACATTTCCACCCCAACAATGGAGGGGGAGATGTAGAAAATAGACCCACATAGGAATATCACACTCCAAATCAAAATCTAGGGTCCAATGATTCAGATACAAGCCCCTTGATCCGAAGAAATAATGTCCACTTTGAAAAATAAGATCTTTGTCCTCTTTATGCTAAAAAAAGGAGGTGTAAAAAACCCTTACCACAAAAGAAGTGATTCAACCGACCTCTGATTAGGGGTTTTCAGTTACATGCAATCCATAGATCAACTTGCAGAGGAGATTACCATAATCTAGTAAATTGCCCAACAAGTCCTTTAGCAACATAAGCTAGGGCTTTACTGTGAGCAACAACGCGCGAAAGCGTGATCTCTGGGAGCTGGTCGAGTTTCTTCATGAACTAGGTATGCATGGGTCGAGAGGAGGGTTTCTCCAATGAGTCGATGAGTTGCTTGAAGGATTCTACATCCACATCAAAGTCCAGATGGGGAT
>JASDQU010373488.1:3611-26605 GCA_032191745.1 Picea mariana
ATTAATGATATTAAATTGTTATGCTATCATATAGTTGCTCGAGAGTGGGATGCTTTACATTTATACATTGCAAACAACCTTGATTGGATGGAGCATTGGATAGAATATACTGAAGAATACTTCGGTAGGTTATCATGGGAAGGGGTGAGTAAGATGATTAAAATAGCGCATCATCATCGAGATCAATTTCCTGATCTTACATCAAGGGAAGTTGATTTAGCCTTTGGTTTAAAAGATAAACATGCAAGTTAAATTTTTTACCCACATTTTCCTAGTGTTTCCCCAATTTTTCAATGTATTTGGTTTGTTTAATTATTGAAATATAAATTTAGTAAGTCCTATATGAGGATTATTAAATGGCAATTTATTTTTTACTTGTTTTCCATGTTGTAGTTGAAACATCACAAGGCTATGTGGTGTAATGGTTGTAAATTTTGTATCAAAATGTTGGATGATAAGATGAAAACCTCAGATTGTGGGATAACTGCAGTGTTTAAGGTCACCAACATTTCCTCTAGAAGTGATAGAAATACGGAAGAAATTGAGAATAGGTGCTATGGCCATTTGGAGGATATAATTGAGTGTGATTTTAATTCCTTTAAAATAGTTTTGTTTGAGCTTAAATGGTACAGGCTATGGATGCATGAATGTGATCCTGAAAGAACTGTTATTGAGCATGGTAATGAATTTACCATGGTTAATACAAGGGAATTTGAACCGGTTACAGAGCCTTATGTTCTTCCAAGTCAATGTGAGAAAGTATTTTACTCACACATACCTGATAAAGCAGGTTGGTCATATGTTGTTAGATATGATCCAAGAGGAAGACTAATAAAGTATAATCATGTAGTCGAGGATGAAGATAATAATGAGGAAGAAGATCATGATTATGAAGATCACGAGAAGATGGCTCATGTAGTCGATGTGTCATATGAAGAAGTTTAAGAAGTTTATCATCCAAACATAGGAGATGACGATCTCATTGATGATATCGATAATTATAGTAGTGGAAATTACGTTGATGATGATGTTGATAGGAATGATCCTTTCACCAATATCGATTCTGAACCAGATCCTGATATAGATGTTGAGCTAGATGAAGAAGAAGATCACTGATATTTAATTGTTGAAAAGAAGACGTATGTGTTGATATCTTTTATATGATCTTTATATGTTTTTATTTTGTATAATATAGTATATGATACATGTTCTTTAGAATTTCAAATTACGTAATATGGGGAAATTGAGAGTGATGTGAGGGGGGGGGGCGCATAATTAGAGCTTCCATATTCACATGGTTGCCCCTATTTAGTAGAGAATAAACTATTCATGAAACCAAGAGGAGATCTGAGTGACTGTGCCTAATCATACCAACGATGTAAGTTTGGTCGCACATACAACATCTACGTCATAAGCTTGGTCTTGGCATAAAATTTTATCGATATTGCCACGCTTTTTCGTCGCAATTTTCCACGGTTTTGCGTCGCACATACAACATCTGCGTCATAAGTTTTTGTCTTGGGATAAATTTTCATCGCTATTGCCACGTTTTTGCGTCACAACTTTCCACAATTTGTTTTACATTACCACGGTTTTTTGTCGCAATTTTCCACGGTTTTGCATCACACATACAACATCTACGTCGTAAGCTTTTGTCTTGGCATAAATTTTCATCACTATTGGCACGCTTTTCCACTGCAACTTTCCACCTTTTTTTAATATTGCCACAGTTTTTCGTCGTAATTGAGACAATGCATAGGGTTAACCCATGTTGATGGTGATGACATGTGGGGAGCTAATTTTTGTCGATATTTCCATGAACACCCGGTTAGTGGATATAGTGAAAAAAACATAGCAACGAAAAAAATTCTTGGCTTTCATGGAAATTGAGACAGATAAGTGTGGCAATAACAACGAAAAACCGTCGCAAATTTGGTCATATGTACTAGTGAATCTTGTCGACCTGATTCTATTGGATAGAAGGTGCTTGGGTTGAGGCTATAGTGGTTGCAGTATCCTTTTATTCACCTTTTGAACAAATTGTGAAGAAGATTAATTTTGTAGTACGAGATACTACCTTGTGGCACTGTTTAGGTGGAACAATAGTAAGAACTACCTCTGGTATTCTATAGAGATGACCCCCAAGAGAAATAATGATACTATTGGGTCGAGACTCATAAAAATCATGTCACTTCCACATATATGGTTGGCCCAAGAGAGAATCATAGACATCCATTGGGGAAACATCACATAATACCTCATCCTTTAAGGGTTGGATACCATATGAAAATTGACACTGTTGGTTGACACGGAGATATCGTCTCTAGTGAAGCTGCCCGATGTTGTATGGTTGTGGGTGTGGTGTTGTCAACAATCCCAAATGTTTGGTGACCTCTGTTGAGATGAGGTTCTTCTAACTTCTGCTATCAACAATAAAATTCAACGGGGTCCCCTTCACCCATATATGTGAATTAAAAAGGTGCTCCCCCTCTTCAAGATCTATTGGTTCTTCTAGTTGAATTGATGTGGTCATGACAATAGTATTGGGGTCTGTGTCGATGATCTTTCTTTTACTAGTATTTTTAGAATCAGATTATGAATCAGGGTTCGACTCCTTGTCTTTGATCTTAGCCACCAATAACTGTTTTGAGCGAAATTCCTTGGTGTTGTGCCAGGGGCTTTTGTGGAAATCACACCATTTTCAGGTGTCCTTCTTTGTCTTTATGTGACCCTTCTTTTCGTGTGGCTTGGACTGGTTTTCAGGAGACCATTTGTTAGGGACATCTTTATCATACTTTGGTTGTTGCAGTTTTGCAGACCCAAACTCCCATTTTTTCTGGTGCTTAAATTTCAGCTTGATATTAACAACATATCGATAAGCAACACCGAGTGATGAGATGTCCAGAAAATCCATTTCATTTTTTGATGTATCTGTGTAGATCCCCACGGTATTTCAGAACCAAATGTCATTCAAAGTATTTGATACCCTGCTTGTTGTGCAAGGTATGGAAGGTATTGGTGAACTCTAGAACTTCTTGGCCCCTCTCTTGCCACAGTGTGGTCCATCTCATGTACTAGTCCTCATAGTTGCCAATAGGGTAATATTGTTCCTTTACTACATCCACAAAAAAATCAGAAGTTGTCTTAGCCCCATAAATTCTAGACTCCTCTGTGGAAATTTTCTCCCAGTAAGTTTCCCACCAATGTCTGAAATGGGGGAGAGATTTAAGGAGTGCGAAGGTGATCTTTTTCCTATCAGAAAAATTATGAACAGAGAAATAACCTTCTAACAGATTTAACCATTTGTTTAGGGAATTCGCATCTATCTGACCTTAAATATGGGAATATAAAAATTAACCAGTACCATGAAAGGAGAGGTGATTCCAAAGTGGTTGTTTGATGAATATTCCCTTATTTCTATTGACAGGCATTGAAGGATGTGGGAAAAATTCTCCATCATTTCGTCCCTATATCGTGTGAGATCTTGCTCAAGCAACAGATTGATAGAATCATCTACTCCGTTGTTTTTCTTTTATTCCTCCATGGATGGTTTCTTGGGCATGCGAGAGAGATTGTCTTCAAGAGAGGCAATCTCGAGACCCAACTTGCTATACTCGGACCTCATCGGGGACATGCACTGAAAAAAATAATCAAGAGAAGCCGGCTCTGATACCACTGATTCGAATTATTTTTGGCACGAAATGAGAGCGAAGATATAATAAATAAATGTATAGAGATACCTCGGATATAAAAGAAATGTATCAGATATGAAACCATAAACTGAGAGATACAATAATACACAATTTTCTATTAATGAGCAAAATTGTACAAAGACTGTAAAAATATAGAGTGAAAGACTCATTAGAATGATGGCATATTATCTCTAAGAAGAGACGTTTCTGATATTTGCATTTGCAAGAAGATGATTTTACAATGAAGATCCAAAGTCCTTTTTATCATAAACAAAATCCAAAACCCTAACCCCAGACGATGAAAAGCCAACAGTTTTGTGGACCCTGTTTTGGGTAGTTTGGTGTATCAACTTCCCGGGGGCATAACTTTGGCATATGATCTTCATTTGGGGTGCACAATATCTCGTTGGGAAGGTATCATAGAGGAGATTTATTTAATGGGATCAATCAAATTATTTATCTATAATTGAGAATTTCAATCCCAAAAAACCTTCATTTAGGCCCTCAAAATGGCCCCGGAAGTTAAAAACTACTAAAAATAGTAAATTACCAAAATTGCCAGCAAATTGTTTTGATCTAGTTGGAAAAGTTGGGTGTCCACCGATATCCACCTAGATCAATTTCATGGTCAGTATAGCATTGACCACTCCAAGATAAAGGGAGTGTTAAACGAGTAGAACCCCCGAATGTCGAAGTCGCGAAGTGACGAGCACTGTCAATCTGAGGATGCTTTGGGATCCCTCTTGACCATTGGATCTAGACTGTGTTCAGTCCAACGCTAACCACTCTAGGAGTAAAAAGGAAACTAGATGGCCAAACCCTTGAATGCCAAATTTGCAAAGGAATGAAGCTCGTAGATATATGGATCTGCGTGGCCCTATCTCAATCGTGGGATAAAAGGGCTATTGGAAGGTTGTTGGAGGGAGTTTAACACACCTACCTGCCCTTTCCTCTGCATTTAACACACCACCATGTGTAATTCTGGACCCTTCGGGAGTCCGGGGTTTCAAAACTCCGGAGGTTTGGGGTGGTGTATTGAATAAGTATAAACAATCGAAGGCCGAAACCACGTGGCAGGATTCCAGGGTTTCGAGACACGGGATGATATGAGAATAGATAAAATGGCATTCAACATTGAATGCCAAAATGTGATAAGCATGTGCGTTAAACGAGGGAGTAACTTCCAATCCAGAGCTCATATTTAAGCATGGTGATAGTTGTTGGAAATCCCTTGACAAGCATAAGAAGATGGAGATATTTGGAAGAGGATCCAAGATCTTTGAGTAAAAGAGGAACTTTTATACCCCATCCCTCTAATGGATACCTAAGGGGTTAGGTGTATTACAAAGTGGTATCATAGAGGGTAACAACACTTGGCCTTCTTAGGCTCATGAACGTGTCAGATAAAAATATTACTAGATAACTTTAAGGGGTAACCCCATATCTTACCCCATTCATAAGAAACTTATCTAAACCACTTTTGAAAACAAGAATGAAATTATTTTTTGTTTTTATATGTTTGAAAGCCTGAACTGTGTGTTGCTAGTGTTCCAAATAAAGAATTTGACTTCACCCTACAAATTGTATGTGTTGTTCATAAACTAGTAGATAATTAACTAACATAAAATGTTTTATCGGCACTCAAGCAGTCAGTGGACAACATAAAAAATACAACGTAAAGGATGGTGAGACATCATGAGTTGGGGGAAAGATACCACAATAGATAAGAAGAATATGATGAGAGGAGGGTGGTGGAAACCCCTCCATATTTGGTTGAAACCATAAGAAGCCTCATGGAGGAATTATAGATTTGTAAGGTTGACAATAACAGGTTGATAAAAGAGAAGTAAAATAAAATTGAAATTAACACAGTCCTACTGCAAATCCTATCAGATATACAAAGGCAGTTGCAACATGGACCAACAATCAGTCATATGGACATACATCATACTAAGAAAACCCAAAGTCCACGTGAGATACAAAATCATTGTCTTGAAAGTTTCCACACAAGGAGGAGCACCTCAAATAAGGCCTAACATGGAGCCAAGAGACACTCAATGGAAGAATCCTCTAGTGAAGAAATGGACAACTCCAAGGAATATTCTAGTAGCAAGACTAGCTCACATTCCTAGAGAAGAATAAAGAAGAGGAAACATTCCAAGAGCCATGAACCTAAAGAGTTTAAGAAATCCAAACAAACCACTTTCGATGGAGAAATTAAGAAGGGGGAAGAAACAAAAGTTTGGTTGCTTGGCTTGAAAAAAGTACTTCAAAGTCCATGACTACTCTGAAAACATAATGGCTTGAATAGCCATTTTCAACTTGAACGGAAAGGCCTCCATTTGGTGGGAGGACTTTAGGAATGTGAAAGGAATTCATGAGAAGGACTTGCAATGGAAACAATTTGAGAAATACTTCAAGAGGAAGTATTTGTTGGAAAAATACATTGATGGGAAGACCAAGGAGTTCTATGAAGTCAATCTAGGAAAACTCACAATAGATGAATATATCAACAAATCTCTTGAGTTGATGAGGTATGTTCCCAACATAAAGGATGAAAAGGTAAAGATGCAAAAATCTATTAGTGGACTACCTCAGTCCTTCTGGGACAGAATTGAATTTGATGAACCCAAGACCTTAGAAGATACTATCTAGAAGGAAAGGTATATCTATGAGCAATTCAAGAATAAGGTAGAACCTCATGAGGACTGGAAGAAGAAAAGTAATTTGAGATTCAAGAATAAGGGGTTTAAATCCTCAAGATTTAAGAACCATGGGAAAATTTCTAAGATGATCCTTCCTACTAAAAGTGTATATCAGCAGAGTGGTAATAAACCCTTTGGAGAAGCCCAAAGTAAGATAGATAACACAAAGAGAGAACCCTTGAAATGTTGTAGTTTTGGAGAAGAACATATGCTAAGGGACTGTCCACATAGGAAACAAAACAATGGGAGGTTATATAATGTCCAAGAGGATACCACAGTCAATGATGTGAATAGGATCATGCCACAAATTTATGAAGCCTTGGATAATAGACAACATGATCACCAAGATTCAGTGGTGGAGATGGAATGTATGATTTCCAACCAACTCTTTTGCATTTTAATTGACCTCGGTTCTAATTTGAGTTATGTTTCCACTCAAACTATTGAGAAAATATAAATTGCAACAAGTAAAACATGCTAAATCATGATTGGCACAACTAGCCATTGGAACCAAAATAAAGGTAATGTAGGTCATACCAACATGCCAATTCATTATAAATAGATTACCCACCCAAGCAACCCTAAACATGCTCCCTTTCAGATCTTATGACCTACTGATTGGAATGGACTGGTTGGCTCCCCATAAAACCATGTTGGATTGTTACAATAAAATTTTGGAGTGTGAATATGAAGAAGGGAGAAAAATAACCCTAAAAGGAATTCAAAATCTTGTCTCAATGAGACAAATATCAGCCCTTCAAGTGAGGAAGTACTACAGAAAAGGATGTCCTTTATATGAAATACAAGTATTGAATTTTGTTGAGAACAATAAAGAAATCCTAGAGGACCATGCGATATTAAGAGAGTATGAAGATGTGTTTCCAAAAGAGGTACTAGGTCTACCTCCAAGAAGAGATATTGACTTTTCAATAGAACTTGTACCAGGAGTGGTGCCAGTGTCTAGAACACTCTATAGAGTGATTACACTATAGCTAGTTGAGCTCAAAATACAACTAAATGAGAGTTTGGAAAAATGATACATTTGACCTAGTGTGTCTCTATGGGGAGCATCAACCTGTTTGTGAAAAAGAAGGATGACACCCTCAGGTTGTGCATAGACTATAGACAACTCAATAAAATGACCATTAAGAATAAGTATCCCTTGCCAAGGATCGATGACTTTTTTTACCAATTAAGGGGTGATACAATATTATCCAAGATTGACTTGAGGTATGGATACCATCAAGTCTGAATTAAGGATGAATACATCCACAAAACAACCTTTAGGACAATATATGGTCACTATGAATTTGTGGTGGTGCCATTTGGACTTACCAATGCTCTAACCATTTTTTTTTGCTTAATGAATAATGTACTCAGTAAGTTTTTGGATATATTTGTGTTGGTTTTCATTGATAATATCCTAATATATTCAAAGAGTATGGAATAACATGAAGAACATCTCAAGTTGGTGCTTCAGGTGCTGAGAGAACATCAACTCTATGCTAATTTTAGTAAGTGAGACTTTTTCCAAACACAAGTCCATTAATTTGGCCATGTTATTTCTCAAGAAGGAGTGGAATTTGACCTTTAAAAGATCAAATCCACTATGGATTGTCCTACCCCAAAGGATATATATGATATCAGATCCTTGATGGGCCTAGAAGGATACTATAGAAGGTTCATAAAGAGATTCTCCAAGATCAGTTTCCTAATCATCTCCTTTCATAAAAAGGGAGTTAAATTCATTTGGACATCAGAATGTGAAGAGAGATTTCAAAAATTGAAATACCTTCTAACCAATGAAACCATGCTAAAGATTTCAAACCCAAACAAGGACTTCCTTGTGTGTACAAATTCCTGCAAGGAAGGGCTCAAAGGAGTCATCATTCAAGAAGGACATGTTATTTGCTATGAATCTAGAAAATTGAATGAGCATGAAATCAAGTATGTGACCCACGATTTCAAATTGGTTGCCATAGTACATTCTTTAAAAATGTAGAGGAATTACCTCCTAGGTAGAATATTTTTTCTTATGACAGACCATAGTGGGTTGAGATATTTGTTTGATCAAACAAAACTCAATGCTAGACAAGCTAGATGGATGGCTCTCCTTAGTGAGTTTGATTTTGAAATCAAAGATATCAAAGGAAAATAAAATAGGGTGGTTGATTCCCTTAGTAGAAGTATGAAAGTGATTCACATGGTAGTTTTAAGCACCTGTGAATCATATGTCAAGGAGAGAGTCAAAAGTGCACAAGAAACATATGAATTTTTCAAGACTGTGAAATCATACTTAGAGCAAGCACCCACAAGGCCAAAGTATGAGGGTTACCAATTGTTGAATGATGGCCTGCTAACTTACAAGGGTAGGTTTTATATTCCAAATTGTGACAACTTGAAGAGGTTCATAATGGATGAACTACACAAAAGACCATATACTGAACATCCTGGTTATCAAAAAATGATCACAGCCACTAGGAAACTATTTTATTGGCCCGGACTGACAAAGAACATAGTTGATTACTTAGATAAATTTCTAAAATGTCAGCAGGTTAAGGCAGAGCAATGACATCTAGCAGGGATTTTACATCCCCTACCAATCCCAGAATGGAAATGGGAAACCATCTCAATGGATTTCATCACAGGGTTACCAAAATAAACCAAACAGAATGATGTCATCATGGTAGTTGTGGACAAACTGAGAAAGGTTTCTCATTTTATTCCCTCTATTTTCATGAAGGAAATATTTATACTTTATGTCATGCCTAAGGAAATCATATGCAACAAAGATACAAAATTTACTTCAAACTTTTGGAAATCTCTCTTTGCTGGTTTTGAAACTAAATTAATATTTAGTACAAACTATCACCCTCAAACTATTGGGAAGATAGAGAGGGTAAACCAAGTGTTATAGGACATGTTAAGGATGCATGTAATGCATCATCCCAAAAAGTGGGAAGACTACCTACCACTGGTAGAGTTTTATTATAACAATGTCTATCAAGAGTCATTGAAGATGATCCCTTTTGAGGCCCTCTATGGTAAACAATGCAATATTACAATCAGTTGGAATAACCCAATAGACATAATTACGATCAGGCCATATATCCTAAAGGAAAGCGAACAATAGGTAGTCGAGATAAAACAAAATCTGAAAATAGCTTAGGATAGACTTAAATCTATGTATATAGAAAAAGGACTCCTTGAGAGTTCAAAGTCAGGGATCATGTGTATCTCCGAGTTAGGCCCAGAAAACATTCCTTGAGAAGGGGATCATGTGCCAAGTTGGCACCTCGGTATTGTAGACCCTTTTAAATTTTGGATAAAGTGAGACCTGTAGCATATATACTAGGACTTCCTCCCACAATGAAGACACATAATGTTTTACATGTTTTATTACTGAATAAATATGTACATGATTCTAATCATATAATTGATTGGTCTGTGATTCAGGTGGAACCAGAGGGAGAATCCTTGCTACAGCCACAATGCATAATAGAAAGGGAGGAAATCCCACTCAGGAATAAAACCATTGCACATGTCAAGGTGCAGTGGAAACAATTTGGTCCAGATGAAGCTAGATGGGAAATGGAGTATTCCATGAAACAAACATACCCATTTTTGCTTACTTATGTACATAAAGAGCACATCGGCAGGTAGAACATCGAGGATGATGTTCCTTTAAGGGGGAGGGAACTGTGAAACCCCCCTTTTCCCCAGCTTGTAAATATAACTATAACTTGGAAAAATACTATGGGCAGACTGAATATATATGGATGTTTGAATTGATGAACCTTTTTGTTATAAAAGGTAATGTATGTATTTCTATTATTAAATAATAAAAAAATGTATAGTGTTGCATAACTGTTGAAGGGGTTTGCCAAGGTAGATCATGATGCATGAGAGAGATGGTGAGCGAAACCAACAATCATTGAGATGACCCCCACTAGACCAGTACCTTACAAGATTTAAATTATTCATACCTGGAATATTCCTCTACCCCAAAAATAAATTACCAGATAGGATGGAAGTTAGGAAGTCCTCCTCAAGAGTCAATGAGGAGATGGTTAGAGTACCCATATGAAAAAATTCCTCACCTTACCATGAAATGGGGATTTAGACCCATGAAATATTGTCAAGGAAGGAAATAAAATAAGGGAATTTGTGGGCAGAGAAGAGGATACAAGGGAAATGAATCTAGAGGCCATTTTTATGAAGAGGGAGAGCAGGTGAAACTCTCTGGTTCGGAAGAGAACTGAAAAATGAGTTTGTTCTGGGTACCATAATTTGTTTTCTAGCGTGTTCAGTCCAAGATGATAAATGGGGTTGTAATAGGATTAATGATTGAGGAAGCAATCATCGTAGATCCCCTTTCTTGGTAGAGGTATAAATGATCTGCTAAATTTCTGTGGAAAGAGTAGAGTGATCTCCATCCCTCGTTGTTTCTGAACGAGAAGGAAGAGTCTCTCTCAGAGCATCATGATCTATATAGGGGGTGGACAACAGTAAATCCATCCATGAGTGGTTGTGCCTACGGTTGGGTGGAAAAGGGTACCCCTCTCAGTAGTTGCTTCACTATCTGGTTTCTTGATAAGTATTCTCATACCTTGTGTATTAGGATTGAGATGATGGTTGGATGTCTATGTCTGTGACTAATTTTATTTTTGTTTGATTAATATTAGATATGCTTATTTTTCTTCTGTAAACCCCTGCATTTGAATGGTTTTTATTTTCCTCTGCTTAGAAATAGGAGAACTATTAGACATGGGTTTTCAAATAAATTTAGGAATAAGCTTACAATTTCTGTACTGGTTGGAAAATCCTTAAGGGATTTTTCCCAAGTGATGATTCTGTAACATAAGAGTCAGAGAAGACTTCACTGGAACAACTCATTCATGTATAACCCTTGAATTTACCTTCGCAGTTTACTAAATTTGAGCTCTATGGAGGGAGGGAGCCTCCTTCAAACCATTCATTTGTGTGACTGAGGGCTCATGTCCATGGCTCTAACCAAATCACAGCTAAGACTTGAGAATGGAGACCTAAGAATTGTCATGGAATCCATATGATCGAGACCTTGGAACCTTTCGCTAGGTTCGAAAGAATCTAATCTATTTTGGATTTAGAACTCTAAAAGTCTTGAGCTCCAGGATGTTATGACTTTACAATCTTCGAAACCAACCAAAGGAAACCAGCTGGTTTTGTTACCAGCGAGGTTGGTCGACATATGGAGGTTTCCTTAACAATGACTGTAGGATATGTACCACCATTAAACACTAACCCACTTACCATTCACAATGTAACATGAGCCGTAGATATACGGTTACTCAGGATCTCCCTTGTCCGTTGGATCTACGTCATGATCAGTTCGGTGTTGACCACTTTGGGAGAAAGGGAGTGTTAAACGGGTGGAACTCCTGAACGAAGAACTCGCGAAGTGATGAGAACTATAGATCTGGGGATGCCTCGTGATCTTCCTTGACCATTTGATATATGTCATGGTCAATCCAGCGTTTACCACTCCGGGAGAAAGGGAGTGTTAAACAGGTAGAACCCCCGAACATCAAATTTGTGAAGCAACCAGGACCATCGATCCAAGGATGCTTAGGGATCCCTCATGAATGTTGGATATAGACCATGCTCAGTCTGACGCTGACCACTCAGTGAGTTAAAAATAAACTATACATCCAAACCATTGAATTCTGAAGTCATGAAGTAACAAAGGTCATAGATCTATGGATCTACATGGCCCTATCTTGACCATGGGATAAAAGCGGTATTGGGAGGTTGCTAGCGGGAGTTCAGGATTTATAGCTCCACGTGATTTCGCAAGTAGGAGAGGCTAGAGACTCCCAGAGGTTGTCAGTATGTAGTGGCATGGCACGCTAATGTCACCTAAGGTGATGTTGACCCATGTTCGACATGTGACATGTCACCTTGATTTGTTCTTTTTGTATACCTTATATTCCCATTATAGTGGGACATGTGTCACCCATTAATGGGGCCATGTGTCATATCTTCCCTTTCTCATGTGTCATCCCCCTAGCACATGCTCACTGAGCCTAAAAGCTAGTGGAGTACCTGTGACACTGGGAGTTCGAGACTTCGGGTAAATTGGGATTTTGGAACGCTAGGGTAAATTGGCCGAAGGCATGGACCTAGCTTCCCCTGCCACTACATTTAATGCACCACTATGTGTAAGTGTGGACGCTTTGAGAGTATGGGGTTTCATAACTCTGGAGGTTTAGGGTGGTGTATTGAATAAGTCGAAAAGGCTGAAGGCCGGAACCAGGTGGGAGGATTTTGGGGTTTCGGGACTGCAGAAGAGATGCAAATAGATAAAATGGAATTCAATGTCAAAGCACCAAACATTGAAATCCTGTAAGCATGCGCGTTAAATGAGGGTGTAATTTCCAATCCAGAGCTTGAATTTGAGCATGATGGCAGTTGTTGGAAATCTCTTGATGAGAAGAATAAGATGGAGATCTCGAGGAGAGGATCCGATATCTTTGAGTAAAAGAGAATTTTTTATACCCAATCCCTCTAATGGATACCTAAAGGGTCGGTATTGTTACAAAATAGTTATACTTTCAAAAATAAAAAAATTAAATAACAAAAAATCAAAGGTTACTTATATCCTGTAGCTCGTCTCCAACAAGGATGATGACCTCCAGGTCATTGGTGAAATCAATGCCCACGTATGGGTAGTCTTCAATGAAAGGTGTTTGTCTCTCCCACTAACCAAAGAAGTTTGCATCAAATGGGTTGGTCATTTTTCCACCTCCTAAGCGAGCTGTGAGCTCGATCCATCGAACCATGGTAGGCCATGGTCACAAGTGTCCTTGTATATGAGTTTGCAGGCTCATAATGGGTTCTTGCTTGAAGAAGAATGTGCACATGACAGTACCGAAGAAAAATTCCTTTTCCTTCCTAAGCTTTCAATATGTCAACTGTTCTTTCATATTCTTAAGCATGGTCATGCTCTAGTCATACATAGTAGGGCATAGGAATTCAACCCCATAAGCATTTGTGCCCGTGATTCCAAGTGTAAGGAGTTGGATCCCACGATTTGAACAAGTGTATATAATATGACTCAGAGACGCAAGTTGGTAATCTACTTGATTGGCACTTGAGAGCCACTCTTCTCGGTGTTAAGATCACAATATTCGTTGATGCAATCATTGATACTCCGACCTCCTTCCCAAGATTGGAAGTTTGGCACTTCCCCTCTCCTCGATAAACCAGTAATGAAGTATATGTCTTCAACTGTGATGGTCAAAGACTCTCCAACGAGCATGAATTCCTCATCATTCAGGTTCCATTAGTCAATGACGATATTTAATAATATCATTTATGCTCATTAATGTTCCCTTCCACCTTGATCATGTGCAACTGGAAATCAGCCTACGTGTTATACAACGTTGTGTAAATCTTAGGTACACTTCCACCCATGGCTTCAATTGTCACAACTTATCATACATTGTGCCCAGTCTTGTATTTGTCACCTCTTTGAGGACAATATCGAAACAAATGATTTCCTCCACAACCCCAACATTGAATAGGTTTCTTCCTTGGCCTTTGTCCCATTGTTTCCAACAATCTGGGCTCCTAGAGAGTTTTCTGTCCTTGCATAGTATTTCTAAAAAATGGTGGCTTATCTCCCTTCTTCCTTTGTTTGACCTTAATTTTCATCTTGTCTTCCAAATGATTTTGGAAATTTGGTGTTCCTCTTTACTGCTCATAAATACACTTAGCGCATCTTATGGTTTCTTCCAATGTCTTAGGGTCATCATACTATATATTGTTATTGATAAATGAGGGAAACCCACTCAAGTACCTCTGGATTTTCACTTTTTCATCCTTGATGAATGAAACATACTTCGAAACCTATAAGAATCTTCTTTGGAACTCGTCTATCATCATTCTCCCAAGATTGAGTTCAAATAAATCATTCATTTTCCTTCCATAGTACTACTTGGTTAAGTATTTCTTTTGTAAATACCTCTGGAACTCCCTCCAAGTAACTTTATTTTCATCAATTGGTTGCACTTGTACATACTGATCCCAACACATTGATTCTTTTCCCTTGAGCTGATAAATAGCTATTCTCCCTTCTTCCTGCACAAAATAATTATGTAGATGGAAGTACTTCCTCATACCCAACAACCAAGTCTCTACATTTTCATCCTTCTTGTGCTCACTGTCAAAGGTAGGAGGTTTGATCTTATTAATTTCTCAGTGTAGCTCGTCCATCCTAGTCCTCCTCTTACGCTTTCTATCAGGAGATGGACTTGAGATATTGTGCTCTTTCCTAAATGAATGCTTACCAACACTTTTTTCTTCTCTTATTTTCTCATCATGACTTGCAACTTCTTGATATACTTGTCTCTGCCTCCTTATGCATTTTCTTTTTTATTTTGTCCAATATTTGCATCCACTTGATATTGAAGTCATCTTGATGCTCCTTGGCTCTCATAAGCCTTTCATTATCAAATCTATAGCTTTGGACATATTTTTGTAGTCCTTTTATGGTTTCTACTAAATTTATGTGCTCTTCCTTGGATTATGTACCATCAACACCCAAACCGACATACAAATCCATGAACTCATCATCGAGGCTGTAAATCCTCTATGCATATTCCATGCTTTTAACCTTTCAACTGACTCGGTCCTATGCTAATCGCTGATAATTTAGCAAAATGTGTAGTCAATTAAGATTTGTTAGATGATTTCATGCAATAACTACATGAAAAACCTGCACCTTTTTTTGAGAATCATTTCTTCTGAATCCTTGGATGTTTTAACATCCCACTTTCTAGTGCGCACACCATGCATCAATAATTTGCACGCATAATAACTTTGCACTGCGCATCACCAGAATGTGATGCACACATCTATTTCATGCTAATCTTTGGGCCATATAGGTCTAGTGTTGAACCAATATCTCTAGTACCATAATGTAACATCCCCATCATCCCACACTAGGAATCGTCACACAAACTCTCCCAGCTTCATTGAACTATACCTCAAATAACGCCCCCGACTTACTCTTTTGCAACGTTATCTCAAGAAAATTAGTGCGTAGTTAAGCTTCAAACTACGGAGAATC
This sequence comes from Picea mariana, assembly GCA_032191745.1. Taxonomy (NCBI): domain Eukaryota; kingdom Viridiplantae; phylum Streptophyta; class Pinopsida; order Pinales; family Pinaceae; genus Picea; species Picea mariana. The sequence continues at coordinate 19,121 of JASDQU010373488.1, forward strand.
ACTCGAGGAAGTGCACACATCCAAAATTGGTTCATGCCACACCACAATTCCTATTGTTTATACAAATTATAACAACCAAAGTAACTTGAAATATAATTGTACACTCAAGCACACTGGGCACATCAATATTACAGAAAGTAAGACCACTCCAACATGTGAACACTACTATGCTCATAACCATACAGAGCATCTAAATACCACAACACAAATGATTGTTCATATTCCACTTGCAACTCTTACTTTCCTGAGTGTGAAGTCTATGTTCCAACACACACAATGAAACCAGTCACTTGTGCACACAAACAACCATCCACGTGCATGGTACTTATAACTTCACTCAAGAATCTCTTGATCAAATTCTCGTGTTGTCTTAACATAAATCACTTATCTACTAACATACTCAGTATATACAAATACCATGATAAATACTTACTTTGAACTTACAGAATATACAACATTAACTAAATAACATCCATTAATCATATACAACATTATGCAAGTAACAAATCATAACATATACAATTGAATAAACACACAATAAATAGACAAGCACATAAGAACACTTATCTTTTATGAAAATTCACTGACTATGTGCGTGACTCAGACGTTCCTCCCAACCATAGACGTGTTTTCTCATAATATTTCAGAAATAGGTCACCCCCGAGATGGGGCTCAAACTTCACCAGAACAAAAGGATTCCTAGTACCAATCTATGGTCTACAACAAACAATGAAACTGCTCATCCCAATGTGTTGACTATTGCAACTAGTCTATAATCCCTCATTCCCCACATGCTTGTCCCACCCGAGGAAGTGTGCCCCTTCTCTTCTTAAAAGTCCTTTGATTGTGCCACTTCCCTTCTAGGGATTCAACAACAGGTTGGATCAGGAAGTCTCAGAGCACTGCAACTATTCCTAGTGCACCAAGGAAAAATTATGATCCAATCTCTCACCTAGAAGGATCGCTCATGGGCCTGAAAACTTGCCTCTTGAAAACACTATGGGTCTGTAAACCCACTTCTTCAACAACCTATGGGAATGAAATCCATCATGTTCAATCATACCAAGATTTTCCCAAGCATAAGGTTAAGCAAAATGTCAATAATACAGATACAAAATATCGTATTCTTTCATAGAGGAAATTTCGTCTGAAGGTTTTCTGAATGAGTGGCACTCTCTCAAATTACACTAAGGCGAGAAATATATATTGCATACCTTAAACTAAACAATTTTCACCTTCAAATTTTACTTTATCCACTTGGTTACTTTTTTCCCCATCCCTTGAGAAATTAGGATAAATAATAAGTCCACAAGGTAACACTTTTCAGAAATATAATTAAAATATTCCACCCCTTTTCCCTTTTTCGGTGGAACCAGTCCCCCATCTCTTTTCGTCTGAGTTAGTCCACACACATAGATTTAATATATTAATAACTTGAGTGTGATACACTTTACAAGAATAGGCACACTAGCCTATTTGTGTCCTGGATCACCAACCCAATAGTCACACAGGCTCTCCGACCTCAAAACACACACACACACACACACACACACACACACACACACAAACATCACAATCATTCATGCGCACTTACTTGTGTGTGTGCAACACTGTGGAATATGAACAGCCTCCCTTGATGTGCAATCCACATGCACTAGCTTAGGTATGTGCAAGACTATGGAATGTGCGCACCTTTTCTTTGATGACCAGCTTCGTGCATTCCACTGGTGCGCGCGGTATTAAAATTGTTATCAATGACTCATAAGCCTATGTGTATCATTACATTTACAATTGTTTCCAACGACTCACCATCCTATATGGATCATTACATGGTGCACTGCTCAAGTGGACACAAAACCAAAATGTCTCACTATCCTAATGCTCAATTACAAATGGTGTTGGGATTAGGGACATTACACCTCTTATGCATAGAGAGGATGTGGCATCAAGTTATGGAATCAACCACTCATATAGCTACAAGGGTGGAAAGTGGACTTGTATATAAGCTTGATGGTGAGTTGGAGAAGTTGAATCTTAGATTAAGGATGGAGTGTGAAATGGAGTAATCTCGGAGTGTGAGTTGGTTGGGACCAAGTTATGATTAAAGGAGAATTTAACATCTTGATGAACCATGTAGATGAAAATGAGAGAATTTAACATGTTGATGAACCATGTAGATGAAAATGATTCCTAGAGGAAGAAGAACTTCAAGTTAATCATTTTTTTTGTTTGATTCCATTATTTAAGATGTTGAAGGTTGGTTCTAAGAGACATTCTCTACAACTAAGAATCCTAGTTTTCTGTGTGCAAGAATCTCTACTCTCCAATATTTTAATTCAAGTGGATGACAATTGGATTTGAACTTGTGACCTCTTAGGAGGAAACACATGTTATTAACCATTAGACCCACTCAAACTATATATCAAGATATACAAATCTTTTTCATATCAAGAATTGATTCTTATATCATATTTATTTCTTACTAGGAATATGTATTTCTTACTATGACCCTTTCTTGTGGCAAAGTCTTCTTATTCTTCACACTTTCTTCTCACTTTGTTCTCTCCATTGCAACATTACCATGCAAATGAAAAAGAAAATCTCAAGTTAAGTACGTCCAACTTATTCACTACATTGTTTCGAACCCTATATCACTCCAAAGTAGATCAAATAAACACTAACAAAAAAATGTAGATAGTCTTTGGAAACAGTGTAATACTTTTCCACACAAAAAATTACAGGTTTCGCCATTTGTGATAACAATAGCCACTTTAAAGTTTAAACATCGTGCATATTATGATTTTGTTGAACATTTGATATCAAATGGTGTCGTTTTTCATTAAAACGTGCATGAATATATGTTAGAGCATTACATTTTCTCTTTTTCTGTGTGATGTGTCTGTAGTTATTATGTACGTAATGCGTTCCATGTTTTTATGGTAAAGTTTATACATATTCATGGGTTGTATGTTAGTATGAAATGTGAATTAAGAGTATGTGTTTTTGGAGGTTACAAGTTCAAATTCAAATGCCTTCGTGGAGGGATCCCTTCTCCCACAAAAAAGAGTTTGACACACCAATTTGATAATAAGAGAGTTTCAAAAGCTAATTTGATATATGACTTAGTCTTGACCTTAAAAATAAACTAGCAACAATCACTTTATAAAAGTGGTTGATATACCTTGATCGACGCCATTGATTTTAAAAGGGGAAAAATGGCGTTGATCAATGTATATCAACCACTTTTATAAAGTGGTTGTTGCTAGTTGACGACCAACATGCCTTGGGAACGACCATTAATATATTAATACATTTAATTAATATATAAATATTAATTTAATGTATAATAAAAAATGTATAAATTAAAGTATTAATTGATTGATAAATGTATTAAAGTATTAATGTATAAATGTAACATATTAATTGATTGGTACATTGATAATGTAATGTATTAATCTATTTAGTAATGCATTACATTAATGTATAATGTATTACATTAATGTAAATATAATACATTAAAGTATTAATGTATAATACATTAATATATTAAAGTATAATATATTAATGTGTGATATATTACTACATTAAAGTACTTATACATTGATACATTGATGTGTAATGTAACATTAATATAATATATAATAAACATTTATAAATTAAAGTATTAATTTACATTAGTGTCTAATGTAACAAATTAAATAATTGATAGATTAATAATTTAATGCATTAATTAATTAATTAATTAATTAATACATTGATAAGGTAATAACAAGCTAATAAGTTAATACATTAAATATATCAATAAATACATTAAATTCATTAAAAAATAAATTACTGAAGTATTAATACACTAATAAAGCAATACATGATTACATTAATGTATAATGTAACATGATCAACTATTGATACATTAACAATACGTTATATAAATTAAAGTATTAATGCATTATGCATAATGTAACATATTAAATATTAATACATTAGTAATGTAATGTATGAATTAATTAATAAATTAATACAGTTTTAACTAATACATTGTTAAAGTAATAATTGTTAAAGATTAAAAATACAATTAAAAAAAAACAACAAATCAAAATTTAAGGAGAAAATGTGGTGTGATAAAGAGTTAGAGGAAAACATAAAATTAAGGTATTATAAGGATGTAATCAACCATAATCTAGAAGATCAAAATTATCTATCTGTTTTTCCAAGTGTAAACAAAATAATAAGCATTGCTAAAATAAGAACAAATTCTCACAAGCTCCATAGTGAAACTGGGCGTTGGTCAATTCCTAAAACACCATGGGATGAAAGACTATGTCACCTTAGTGTCCCATGGGATGAAAGAGTGTGCCACCTTTGTGACACTAAGAAGGTTGAAGATGAAATTTTTTTTTTCTTAGATTGTCCATCCTATACCCATATTAGATCTCATTTTCAAAATATTTGTCACACTACGAACCTTCCGAACCTCTTAACTCAACAAAAGTATGGTGATCTTGGAAAGCTTCTCTTAATGTTTTTCCACCACATAAACAAAATTCTAAAGAATTGCAAGTAATCACTTACCCTCTTAAGGTCGGATAGACCAATTAGGTCTCACTGGAGGTTAATAATCATCATCATCATCAATACAATATTAAATTAATACATTAATAATACATTATTAAAGTAATAATACATTAATAAACAAATTATTAAAGTATTAATACATTAATGCATTTATTGAAAATGATTGTGGTTGATTATGGTGGACCATCATCATGGTTTCTTATGGTCATGACTATGAGTGACATTGATGTGTATTATAATGTATTAATTTAATTAATTAATAAATTAATACGTTTTTAATAAATACATTACTAAAGTAGTAGTACATTATTATATTAATATAATGTATAAATTATAGTATTAATTTACATGAATGTATAATATAAAATATTAATTAATTAATGCAATAATAACAATAAATAACAAATAGGGGGTCTGAGGTTTTTCCCAAATGGAGCCTAAGGTTTTTCCTGACACTGAGTCACGTGGATGCGAATAATTTTGCCCGGTCAATATAACCGGGAGCATTTGTCTCCTTTCCCTCTCCCACTTTTTCCTTCCTCTGGCACCTTGTCTCCCTTCCCCTCCCTCATTTTTTCCCGTCCATTGGCTCCATGTCTCGTTTCTCCCTCGATCCCACAGAATTTTTTTTATAGCTCCCTTGTCGTTTTTTCAGAAGATCTTTGCGGACGTGGAACCTCGGGTAAAAACCATGGACAAAGAACAATGCACGTGGACCCCCTCTCCTCGTACTGCAGTTTTGGCCCCAGTCTAGGGTTGTTGAAAGATATTTTCTCGCCATTGAGCTAGGTTATTCTAAATTCCCCCAATCCTCCATCTCCTCTCACTGGTAAGAAAACATCTTGCTCCCTTACCCCGACAGGAAATATTGCTTACTCTGGCGTTTTTGGCACTTTCAAGGATTTTCCGGTCACAGACCCCCCAAACTCTAGGATTTTTCATTTGACTCCAAGATCACCAATCAATTTAGGCCTCGTTTGGCTCTCACAGGATGAAGTTGATTTCTTTCTCTCTAATACACCTTCGAGCTTTGAACCTAATGAAAGCAGTTTTTCAACAGAAGTGGCACAATAGTTTAAAGTCTCTGGTTTTGGACTCAGAAGAAAGGTGACAGGGCTCTCACATCCACAAGGAACCTCTCCCTCTTCTAAGGGTTTCATCTTGGCCTTTTTGGAAGTGTAAGAATAGAGGGGTTTCTCCCATGACAGAAGGGAACCCTCTACAGGTTATACTCCAGAAGACTCATGGGATAAAAGGGGATTTGACATTGCCCACCAAAAGAAGAGAAGGAAAGGCCCAAAATCAATAGGGAAAGTGGGCAACCTCCAGTTTGGCAAGGAGTTCAGAATGAACAAAGTGGTTTAGATGACCAATCAGACTCTTGTGGGGAGGGCTAGTGGCATATGTTTTTCCCTCAAAACCATTATTTCTTGGTCAAAGTCAGTTTGGAAAGAACATCTAGGATATGCATTGAAGGTAATAGAATTAAACAAGAATTGGTTTGAATTCCTTTTTATCCATCCAGAGCATGAAAAATGGGTGTTGAGTAAAAAATGGAGTGTAAATTCCTCGCCCCTTCTGCTAAAACCTTGGACTCCCCTTTTTGATGCAAACATGGAAAAACTAGATAAAATCCTTGTCTGAGTAAGACTGTCGGCTCTACTCTTACAATTATGGTCACTAGATCACTTCAAAGCCATTGGAAATTTCTTGGGCGAATTCCTTGAAGCTGATCTTTCTTTTGAAGAGACAAAGCAGAGGAAAATTTCTAGGATCCTGGTCAATCTAAATGTCAGGGAAGGGCTTTGTAAGGTAGCTAGAGAGGTAGTGGGGGGGCCCAGAGGGCCCATAGTGATAATAGTGGAGGTCATTCAATGTAAGGTGGACTAGGTCCACTATATTATTAAATAAGACCCACTATGGTAGTTAGATATAANGTAAGAGGACTTCTTAGAAGGTTCTACTTCTAGAAGATTCCTCCTCTAGAATGTTCTTAGGTGATGGTAGCACTATATAAAGGGGTTCAATCAATGTAATGAGACATGAAGAGAAGTAGTGTGTTTGGAGCGGTAGCTCAATAGGAGGAAGCCCCCTCGAAGAGGCAAATGAACATGAGAGGATCCCTTCCATAATAGGATCCATTGTATGGTGTTGCCCTACCCTAAGGGTTTGATAGTAATAAAGAAGATTTTGCATATTGTTCTTGTATATCTGTTGTGGTTATTTTGTATTCAGCTATTTGGATCTTAACAAGTGGTATCAGAGCCCATAGTGATAATATCTTGACCTTAACAATATCTTGAAAAAACCCTGAAAAATTGCAGATTTTAAAACCTCAATATATTCACCTTCCGGACTCCGTTTCGGTCAATTTTTTTTTTTAAATTGGGTGTTTTTCTGAGAGGAACTCAGATATATAACCCTTTTCTGTAAATTTTGCACCAAAATACACTGAAAACTTCGATAATGTCTCGGCCCTCTTTTTTTTGCTCCGAAAAAAAACTCTGCAAAAATAAAAAATATTTGCCCACAACTCCGGCCAAGGAAAGTGCTCTGATACCAATTGTTAAGAACCAATAATATATCTAAAGATATAATCACCACAAATACTGAATACACAATAGATCTACAAAGAAAGATAGAATAAACCACACAATATTATTATCAAACCCTTGAGGTAGGGCAACACCATACAATAGATCCTATTATGGAAGGGATCCTCTCATGTTCACTTGCCTCTTCGAGGGGGCATCCTCCTATTGAGCTACTACTCCAAATACAATACTTATCTTCATGTCTCATTACATTGATTGAACCCCTTTATATAGTGCTACCATCACCTAAGAACATTCTAGAGGAGGAATCTTCTAGAAGTAGAACCTTCTAAGAAGTCCTCTTACATTTATTATATCT